>MU404210.1:7666-68850 GCA_022695795.1 Biscogniauxia marginata
AAGCGAGTAAGTTATATAAGCGAGTAAGTTATATAAGCGAGTAAGTTATATAAGCGAGTAAGTTATATAAGCGAGTAAGTTATATAAGCGAGTAAGTTATATAAGCGAGTAAGCCAGTTTTTACAACTTTTATAGTTTTAATCATTAAAAAACATTTATGTGATATTAAAATTAATTAATTATTATTATTATTTAAATACTTTTTTTATATTAAGTATTTGGTTTTTTAACGCGTAATTTAAGTTAATTAATTTATTACATTTTTCGAGTTAAAACCCCTTAAAATTAAAATAAAAAAATTAATAATAAATAAAATTAATTATAACTTTTTAAAATTTAAATTATTAAATATATTTTTATTTATTATATAAATGTTATTAGTTATATTTTTATTTGTTATATAAATACGCGTATTATAATTAATTTAATTATATATATTATTTCGTTTTTGTTTAATTATTACTTTTTTAAAAACCTTTTTTTATTAATTATAATATTATTTTTTAACTTATAAAATTAAACTTTTTTATATTAAATGTTTTTTATTTATTTTTAATTTTATGTTATTTATTAAAAATGTGGTTTATTTCTCGAAAATAAGTAATTTTATTTTATAATAAAATTACTTTATATATTAATAATAAAGTAGTTTTTATAAGTTAATTATAAGTATTTATAATATTTATAAAAAAACTTTTTTAATGTTTTTTAATTTTATTTATAATAAAATTAAATTATAATAACACTTCGTAAGTTATTATAAATGTTTTAACTTTTTAAAATACTTAATTTATATCGAGATTAAAAGAGAATATATACGTTTTTTATATAAAAAGTAATATAATAATAACCTTTTTTAAATTAAAAAAATTAATTTAATTATATAAAACTTAATTTATATATTTAAAATAATTATTTTAATAATAATTATTTTTATAAAGTAATAATAATAACGCTTTATTAAGTTTTTTTAAATAATTATTATATACTTTTTTTAAAATATTAAAATATATAAAGTTAAAAAGTTATAATTTATATAATAATTAATTAAATATATAAAATATAATAATATTAAGTTTTTTATAACATTTTTCGAATTTTATAAAATAATAACTTTTATAATTATTTAAAATTAATAAGTATTTAAAACTTTATATTCGATTTTTAATATAAAAATTAAAATATTTTATAAATTTTATATTAAACTTATTTATTATTTAATTATTATTTAACATTTTAACTTTATTTTTTAATAATAATAAATTATTATAATATTATAAAATTATTAAAATTATTTACGTCGTTTTATATTTTATAACCGTTTTATATATTAATTTAAATTATTTTTAATATATATTTAAGTTTTTATATAAAGCTTTTTAATAATCGATTTATTTATTTAAACCCGTTTATAATAATTTTTATCGTTATATATAATTAAAAGTTTAGTTTTTTTTCGACGCGCCTCGCGTCGTGTTTATATAATAAAAAGTTTATTATTATAATAACGTAATTTAAATGAAAAGAAAATAACTAATTATTTAAATTAATAATATATTAAACGATTATTATTTTTTCATAAAATATAAATATTTAAATATTTAATTTTATAATTAATCGTATAAATATATTATTATTTCGTTTTTATAATATTATATAAAAATATTATAAAGTGTCGCTAATTTACGGTAATTTATTTTTAAATAATATTATTTATATTTAATTACACAAGTTATTCGAGTTTTTATTAATATTATTAATATTATTAATATTTAAAATAAATAAATAAATATTTTTTTATTTTAAAAAATATATAAATATAGTTTTACACGTTTTAATAATAATAAGAGATATATTATTTATAAATTAATTAACTTAAATTACGCGTTAAAAAACCGAATATTTAATATAAAAAATTTTTCGGGTTTTAAAATATAAAATTAAAAAAGACGATTCGAATAATAATAATTATTAATTAATTTTAATACCGCGTAAATGTTTTTTAATAGTTAAAACTACGAAAGTTATAAAAACTAACTTACTTGTTTATATAATTTACTTATTTATAAGATATGTTAAGATTTTTCCGACTTATATATATTAAATTATAAAATTTCAAAAAAGTCGATTTTATATAAAAAACTGTTTTATTTATAAGCTTGTTTTATTTATTTATTTATATAATATATTATTAATTTTAATATTATATAAATATTTTTTAATAATTAAAATTATAAAAATTATAAAAATTAACTTATTTATATAATATATTATTTTTTATTAATTATAAATACTTTATTATAAATTATATTTATAATATAACTATTTAAAAAGAATTATAAAAGAATTTTAATACTTTTAAAATTACATTATTTTACGTGACCTTATTACATTATAAAACTTAATAATTTAAATGTAAAGAATTTAAAAATGACAAAATTTAATAATTATGCTTAGGTAGTTTTATGAAGATTAAAGTCACGTGGAACAATCTATTTTATAGGTCGCGTGTGGCATGGCAGGCTCCATTGTCGGATCCCTAAACTTCTACACTTGGAGGCTTCTATACCGATAGGCATCATGTGTATGCAAAATTATCCAAACGAAGGCATAGCATTCTGGCTAGAGATTGCTGCAGTGGGACCACACCGATAAAGTATCACCAGAGGTGACTACCGCAATGGAGAAATCTTGCAAGTGTCCCGTTTCAATGCTCGAGATCACTATTGTCTGAAGTAACAGAATGTGGGATTGAGTAACTGCGCGGGGAGACTGGTATGTCCAGGGGGCTTTTTCAACTCAATCTTGTATATCATGCTAACTGGCCGAGACTTCTCCCTGTCAGATATCTGAAAGGTTACGCTTAGATTGATCACTGTCTAGGAAACTATCTAGCAGAATGAGTGTGGTTATATACCTAGTTATGCGATCGGTTAGCCAGTAAACTAATTCAACGATTCATTTCCTGGGAGCGTGTTCGTGTGGGCATTCGCTGTGATCAATAGGCGAAGCTCTGGCCCACAAGTTCCTCACTCAATTTCCACAATCTCTCAGCCTCGACCGGGCTGGTGGCCCATGGCTTGACCGTGTGAACCCAAGGGTCCGCAACCTGAGAGTCCTGCAGATAGGCGCCATTGTGACCTGGAAGATTCAATAAGTATATATACTACGCATACCCTCAAGCGATTGATACACGACAACCATCTATCTATCGACTTACCTTCCAGGCTTGGACTAAATGACGCGAAAACGTGGGTCGCAGCACCTCTCTCGACACTCTTGAGCTCGAATCCGTTCGCCCAGCCCTCCTTGTTCCCGAGGGCTCGGTCGGCGGCTTCTGAAATTCGGGGAAAAGAAATGCGGTCAGCAGATGGCCATGGTCTCTCTTGCTCCGGACCAAGATACATTACTTACGTAGTACTGCGTAATCGACACTCCAGTCAAGGTGGTCGTCCAGTTCGGTTTGAATGACACCGGGATGTACGCTGTATGCTCGCAGGCGGGGGCCAAGCTTCTTGGCCAGGGACAGGGCCATGAGCGCATTAGCAGTCTTGGATTGGCCATATGCATGCCATTTGTGGTATGTTTCGCCATTCTAGAGGCTAGTCAGTCATCAAATTGCGTGTCAGGATTGCAGCACGACAGCCCAAGGTTATAACGAACACTGAAGTTGTAATCGGCCCAGCGGATCGGGTGCAAACGGTGGGTGTCGCTGCTGACACTGATGACCCGCGGAGCCTTGGAGGCCAGGATCTTATCCATGATCAGATTCGTGAAGAGGAAGTGACTGAGATGATTCGTGGCAAACTGGCTCTCGAAACCCTCGGGGCTGAGAGAATAGTCGGTCGCCATGATGCCGGCATTGTTGACCAGGACATCGATATGGGGCACGTCGGACCAGGAGTTCAGAGTGGCAGCAGCTTCGCGGACTGCAGCCAGGGACGAAAGATCTAGTTGAAGCACGCGGAGCTTCACGTCGGGATAGGCAGAAGCAATCGAGTCAACTGTCAACTGGACTTTCGCGACGTTGCGGCCGGCCAAGATCAACAAAGCAGGCTGAGCTTTGGCAACGGCTGTTACAAAGGTAGCCCCGAGGCCCTTGGGTGAGACACCTGTGGTAAGAATGACTTTTCCTTTTATCTCGTTTGAAAAGTCTCGCACCAGCTCGGCAGCAGTGGTGTTAGTGTCGTACGATGCCATCTTGTGCTAAGAGGGGGGGGGTTCAGGGAGCTTAGGCAGGGCTGTCATCTAATTGGCCTTCTCGGGTTGGAGCAGGAGACCATGCTGAAATATATAAAGAAATATAGGCATAAAGGGAAAACGGTGTTTGGTAATCAATGCTCACTCGTCTTAGGCGTTAAGCATAAAAGGCAACAGTGGCTTCGGCCATTAGCTATGCCCGATATCAGCCGCTGTAAGTCCGTCCAATTGGGAGCCGCCCTAGTGCCACCTCATGTGTTACCTACCTAACCTACCTGGTAGTGTACTTACACGTATTGTGGCTGAGGTATACATCATGTAATGATACCTATCTAAGCCTTGTGTGTTGTCGCACAAACCAGCCTCTCGGGGCGCCCCCCAGGCAGTCTAGTAATAGGTTAGGACAGTTTCTTGTACCACCCAGAGCGGACTCAGACAAAAGGCCGTCTCTTTTCAGCCTAGCTATGCTTAGTATCGATGTTATATACATCGACTTAGTACAGCCCCCAACTTCTACAATCGAGTTTTCCCCAGAAAATCAGCTATCAAGTTAAACCGCCAACCTAGATACATGGTTGATATAGAACTACATGTAACCCATATCGGCCGAGGGTACCCCCGAGCGACTGTCTACAGTATATCTCATCTGCTAGAGCAATACGGCAGCCTCTATAAAGGGCCACGGTGAATACCTATACCGAGTAAGGTACGTCTGTGACGAGGGCTGCTGGAATTGGAACTGTAGTTCGATTTCAAATAATAATTCTCTTTGGTCTCATGTGACTTACGAGTCCCAAGTTCAATTATGAGGTCCTCCAGGAACCTGCTGCCTACCTATATACACACAGTCGGCTGCCTGAGACATCTCTCGTCCTATGCACGTTGGTACCATTGAATCCAACCCTACCCAGTATCTATCTCCAATAACCTTCAAGCTTGTGACCAACTGCCCTTGGCGGCGCTTACAGGTGTCAGCCCGTGTGTGACAACGTCAAACCCAGCAGCTCAATTACATAATGTCACGGCCACGTGACCATGGTTGTGGCCCATGCACCAAGCTTGTACATAGTACCTTCGTTAGCAGATTAGAGCTGGAGGGAGGGCATTCTCTCTCCGGCCCAACAACACATATATTATTGGTACCCTTACATTACTTACCATGTTAGACATACTCCGCGAGACAGACAGACAGACAGACAGACAATCCACCAGACAAGAAGACACAACTCCCATTATCATTAGTCTATAATAACACCTACCTATCGATACCCAGCCCCCATACTTTAAAAGAAAAGGCGAGAATAACTATTGTCGACGTTGCTAAATTCGTAGAGATCAACGAGGCTGTAAATTGGGTTACCAGGGACAAACAATACCCTTTGAACCGCGATCCCGATTTCAAAGTTGAATGGATAATCGACACCTAGAACGCTAGGTAAAACAAAGCTATTACTTCGAGCAACGACCTGTAAAGCGATCCGGCCCCCGACCGTTGTTGTACGGAGACGAGCTCCGGGTTGCTATTCCCTAGTAGGACCAAGCGGCGACCTGCTAAGACGGCCTATTAGATCCTGCGTCATCAGCAGGCCTAGAAGTCTTGTTCCTCCAATTACGCCACGCATTTCCAGCTAACAATATCAATAACGTGCCGCTGTTCCCGGTACTCAAGAGAACAAAGTATCACAACCCTCAGGTTAGTTGGCACCTTCGAGAAAAGCGTGGGAAAAATATGAAGAAGTAAAAAATTGGCGGCAATGATCAGCCTTCATTTCCGCAATCCTGTGTAGCTATCTACAAAATATCCCAGCAAAGGAATTGTCTCCTATCTACAGTCTTTTTGTCTTTCCAGGTTAAAAAAGGAGGGTGGTTGTTGTCTCTGAATCCATCTGTCTATGTGTCCGGGTATAATAAACCGTAGGTGTCCCCAAATGTATAAAAGAAAAAAGTCCGTGCGATCTAGCGCTTTTTTTTTCTTGTCTGTCGAGAACCATGCTTGTTCGCTCCCCAGTAATAAAAAAAACCAGCCAAAACCACTTTTTTCGTTCACATCGTCATTATTCTAAGTCGCTGGAGAGGAAACAAGCCAAAAGGAAATAATAGATAAAACAAATAAGCTATGATCGTCATAGCATTCGAAGGATATTTTTTTTGATCGCCCGGACTTGTTGGTTCGTTGTTCGCTCGGTATGTGTTGTCTATTTCCTTTCAATTTGTTTAAACCATATCTCGGTCCGGATTCGACCGCGGCCGGTCAGAACTCTTCCTTAGAGTCCCGACGGAGCGACTGAATATATTCCTATGACTGACGCGTCCGCTTCTGTTGCTACCATTGGTAGGAAGCTTCTCAAGGTTTTGGTTACTGAGGTTACTGAAGTTAGCACCGCTAGCCACGGCCTCCTCGTTGATTCTTGGAGGGTGATTAAGAGTATGAACAGTACTAGCCTTGCGGCTGACAAAGACATCTTGGTATACGTCCGAGGTATCAGCAGCACGGGAGCCTGCACGCCGGCGAGTAGCTGTGAGTATGGTAGGATCCACAGTCTGTTGCCGTTCCTCTTCATACGAGGGCGGTGCAATGTTGGACTGATACACGGGAAAGTCCCGTCCAGAGATCTGGTACTGTCGACGGGGTTGCTCGATACCAAGGTTGACCATTTGCTGCATCAATTCGGTGGCGAATTTATTGTGACGGGTGAGACGGAGAAGTTCGTTTTGGAAGCTCGTCTTGTGGAAGCAAATGAAGTTTACTGTCATGCAGTATGCATCTTCGAAACTCCTCAGCTCGGTGAGGATCTTGCTCGTGAAATCGCGCTTGTTGTCCAAGACAAACTCCGTCATACGAGCCTCCAGTTCGTGGATCACAGAGGCAGGCGTGCCATACTTCATGCGAAGCTCGAATACATCAGCTAATTGACCGCTACGACGGTGGTTCAAGATGAACAGAGTATTCAGAACAGAGTTGGGCGCCTGCACAATATGGCCTTCCATCTTCTTGAACTCGGTGTAGAGAAGCGAGATCTCAGTCACGTAGTAGTCATCACCCAACATATTGGTTCCAGTGTTTCCGTACACGGTGACTCGGTCGCCAACATCGAATGGATGCTTTACAAAAACGAAGATGATCGACTGAAGGAATTCCTGAGCCGTGGACTGGAGCAACCATGATAGACCGAGGATGGCAGTACCGGCCGAGGCTAGAGCAGCTGCAGTTGAAGCCGATATTATCGATATGAAGATAATGACGGTGACGATGAAGATAAGGACGAAAAACACTCTGTCGAGTTTGGTGATCACTGAATCGAGATCCTTGAGCGATGCAGCAATTGCCTTCTTCTCACGATGGACTTCGTCGCAAAACGCTTCTAGCTCCTCAATGGAAACGTCGCCATTGAGATCGCGGTCAAACACACCGAATGCTGCTTCCGCATCCTCTTGAGTGGGGAAAGCCGGGTTCAGATCGTGAGGCGTCAGGACGTCAGCACCGGGCTTGGCAAAAGTGCGGAAAAGACGACGTGCGAGGACTTGGGCAGAACTGGTGTTGCGGAGCAGTTCGGTGACAACCTTTCGTGGGTGGTTGCGGTGTTGGATCTGACGACCTGTAAAGTCACCAGCCACACGGTTTGCAATATCGCCGACCTTGTTGACGACGTCTCTGCCTTTGTCGGAAAATAAAGCCATAGGTGTCTTGGTACCGGATCCTAATCCCCCTTCTCCCATTACTGACGCCTCCGAAACAAGCTTGTCTTTCGAGTACTCGTAGAGGTGAACCAGGTAACTTTCCTAATGGTTAGTTGTCTCGAATTGCGAGCGATGCAGGGAATAACTCACGCGATACTCTGTTTATTCACCTCGATACGGGTAGAATACGTCCGCATATGGAAAGAAGTTGCAATCCATTGCATCAGAATTTTCTCGACAAAGTTGAGAATCGACAAGACGAAGAAGGCAATAATGACCTTATTGACAACGTCGATCCAGTTGATGAATGGGTAGGGAGTGTCAGCTTCATCGGGTACTCTAGCTTCAACCTTGTGGTTATTCACAATGGGGAGGAACGAGATGAACACAGCCAGCATCCAAAGGAACAAGGACATATGCAGCTCAAGCTGACGGCCAATATCCTTCCACTTCTTAGAGTTGCCCGAACCCATGATCTTAGCAACGAGCTTCAGAGCGTAAGGCACTATAGAGGTGACGATTCTTGCTGCCCATAGGGAAAGCCACACAACCTCGAGCCAAATACCGAACCATAGCAGATCGACACCACCAGGACCGCCGATGACGGGCTTCTGATCGTCGGGCAAGTATCTCCCCAGAAGTACAGGGATCAGCAGTATGGCTGTGACGGGCAGGCTGTAAAAGAAATATCGGACCATCCGCGGCAGTTTTTTTATAAGCACGAAGCCCTTATTAAGCTTGCTTGGTGGCTCAGGCGGGAGGCCGATGGTGACAGTAGGCGCAGCTTGATTAAACACATCTGATTTGGCCTCATTGCTGCGTATCCCGGTGTGGGATTTGTGAAGCGGGGCTCCATTTCCATTTTCTTCGTTGCTCACGGCACGCTCGGCCTGAAGAAGCGTCAGGTCGTCGACCAGCCGGTAAGCCTGATCCCGTGATTCAGTTGGTGTGAATTGATCGTCCACTGGGGCTCGGTCAGCTGCAGAAGGTATCTGAAGATGCTGAGGCCGTTCTTTTTGCTGCCTGTCAGGATCGCCGTGATCCGAGACGGTTGGAATCTGGGTCAAAGTTGAGGAGCTCTTCTCGTCCAGCTCATTTTGACCGTTGCTGTTCCCCATTTTGAAGTTTGCTGTCGAGTCGACTGAGAAACGAAAACGATGTATAGTATCGACAGTAAATCAACCCCCAAGTATGCCGAAGCTATCACCTACACTCAAAACGAGGTAGCTAAGCCACGGACATTAGATAACGATTGGAGGGCCTTTCTGACCCTAGGGACAAGGGGGAAGAGGAAATATATCCGGTGATGATGGCGGTGGTGGTGAAATATGTGTAGGTCATCTAAGCTGCTGTCGACAGGACAGACAAGACGAATGGGTCTAGATCTAGCGAGTGAAGATCGGTACGGGTACTTGACGATAGATGAACCGGGGAAAAGAATGGATCAGGATCAGGGCTGGAAATGTAGATTAGGGTAGTTGCTGGACTGAGGGAATAATTATTAGTAGATAGTAATTGAATAAACGAACGACGGGGTGGACGAAGAGAAAGTTAACGGACAAAAGAAAAGGTGGTATAGTTAGGGAGAAGATCATCGATCGGGGTTTTTCTGTTGGATTCTTTGGTCTAGAGATGACGCGCTTTTTCACTGGATCCACGGACCACGCAATATTGTATTTTCTTGATAGGCGATCTTGTTGGATGTTCTAGTCGATTGGTTGTTGGCCGTGGCCGCCGGGGGAGTGGAGGAGCGATTAATAACAGGACCAGAGCTCGCTATGCGGGTGGGTAGACCCCCACCGTGGAGAGCTAGCGCATATACACTGTAGGGGCACCTGCAGCTGGTACCCGGGGTACCTATGCGAATTCCACTGTAACTCACGTATCCCTAGATAAGTACCTGTCCGCTGTACCTTAACCATGTATCTAATTATATGCATTAAATGGATATATACATAGGTACATAGGTACATGTATGTAAGAAACATGTGAAGAAACCAACCTATAAAATAAAATGAACCCCAAAAAAAAAGAAAAAGAAGGAATTACAAGTTACACGACCAATTCACGTTTGATACACAACCAAGAAAGAAAGAAAGGAATAAGAAGAGAATGAGTGGCTATTATTAGTTATGTAGTTTAGATGGATATGGCGTGGCGTGGCATGGCCGGCCACGATGCCAAGGCTTCATAAAGAGATTTCTCGTGCTCAAAGAAAAGACATTTATTTACCCCTATTGTGTGAGGTTTCATAGGGTCGTATACGGCTCTTTGTCAGTAAGTGCTGTACACTTAATATAGTAATAAAAAACGAGAAAATCAAAGACACCACGGTTCACAAAGTGTTACGGTGGGACCGCTGGGGTTTTGTGGTGGCCATCAAACAAGACGAAAGCGGGAGTCCGGCCACTCAGGTTACTGAATCGCCCAAAGTTTAAACCATGTGAGAAGAAATCTAAGCTCCCTGGTAATGTTGTGGCGAAATCGACTCTCGGAGGTTGCGAGTAATTGGGAAACACTACCTAATCGATGCCATGAGTGCCGTCCCTTGCTGCTTTTATTAATAGAATCAAATCAAATGATTCTAGAACGAAATAAAAGGATTGCCTCGTTACCAAACCAGACCAGTTAACAAACTTAAATCACTGATCTTGAAGAAGAGTGCTGGGAAGAATGACTGAATGCTTCTATATCAGGTACCTACAGTTTACTTGGGTACATGTATGTCCATATGAGTCGTGATAAATACCAAATTCATGCAACTACCCATCCACAAAAAAAAAGAAGAGTCACACACGCACACCATAAGTAACACACCATATGATAATAGGACAGTGTGAATTCGTAGCAAGTTCCAACTTTCCAGGTTTCGGCTTAAGTGGTGTAACTAGCAATGCAGGGGCCGTGGGGCTTATCTAGTTCGACTTGTAGCCACCCCGGTGCCACTGCTGCAGCACGAGTACATGTCGCTAGACATTCCAGCGACTCTGCAGAACTTGGCGGTGTCCTTCCTCGAGGGGTTGGAGATTACGGAGCAGAGGAAAAGGGAGAAGGGTTCAAGTACCCTACTCCTGCATACACTTACGGGAATTGCCGATCTCATGGTTCATCAATTGTTCCCCGAGCTTCAATTATCCACAACTAAGCGTTTTTCGCCGTAATCCCTACCTGCTTGTATTTCATCCACTGAGACCAGCTTTATAGGTACCTGTAGTTGTCGAACTCGGGTACTCTGCCAGACTAGGTATACCGAGAAGCCTAGAGGGCAAGTTGCGTCGAGCCATGCGGGACTAAAAAGAAGGCGTCGACGCCGTCGACATTGGCGTTTGAGCCTCACCACCAACACGACACGCGTCGACAAATCCCTAGCCTGAACCCCCACAGGTGCCACGCATAGGTGAACTAATTTAGCGAGGGCTAGAGATCGCTCAGCAATCTTCACTGATAGATAAGACAAGGATGGATCGCCACCGTCAATGCTCGATCTACACCATAGCCATGCCTCTTTCGTGCGAAAGTCGAACTACAATGGCGGTGAATCTATATAAATTCCAAATATCCAATCTTCGAATGTGGCTCCCGACAAAGCATCTGTTCCACGACTGATATAAGAGGCTTCGCGCTTGCGACTTTGTTCCTGGCAGCGGGGATCCGGCTCATGCGTGGATGCACACCAGACAGGACTCATGATTCAGGTCAGCACGCCCGATTCAGGGGACACCCGGGTAAGTTTGGACGGACGCGACGGGCGGGCCGGGTAGATAACCTACCTACCTGCCAGTACCTGCCTACCTTATCCCAACCTATGAAACAAATCCACGGGACCAGGCAAACTAAACTAAACTGCCCTACGTCCCCATTCTCGGAAACGTGAGCTGGATTCCCTGACGTCACTGTCTTGGTGGTGGGCAAAGACGTGCAGATTCCAAACTCGGACCTGAATTTGACCGCTCTGACAGTGGCCCATCCACCCGGGGCGTCGATCCGGAGAACACGATCGGGCTTGCGTGGCAGGCTCCGAAGCGAACACCTACCTACTTACTTATTCGGGAGCTACGCATCGATACAGTGGTTGGATGGTCTCTTCAGCGGGATTGATCGATGACATACGAACCCGGCTGCAGAGGTGGTGTACGTATGTAACCAGTACAGTACCTGAAAACCGGTTGGCAGCTTATTATTCATCCACAGTGCTCCATACGCACATTCCAACAACCGAAACCCCCAACCGTGACCCAATAAACCCCGCGCCAGATCTCGCGAGATCAGCGATCATTAACACCTTTCCACCGCGTCCACTGGTTCAGACAACTGGGTCTCATGCCGTCAGATCTCACGAGGCTGCTGAGGGGGCGGGGAACAAAGATCTGACTTGCCAGACACATTAACACCCTACATATGCCATCATCCGTCAAATTATTTCAGACATTTGCATAACCGTGCATCACGAAGGCTGACCACCTGAGGTACGCAATTGCGTCACAATTAAGTAAACCTGTCGTTCAACTGGCGCAAAATAATTCGCGCTTTACGGTTTATGTGTTCTTGAATTCCTAAGAGATCGGAGGCTCTTATAAACCTAGCACACCCACCCATCTACCTACTTCGCCAGAAGATATGCTCCTTTCTTATTAGAGATGATAGAAAAAGGAACTTTACGTTGAGCTATCAACTAAAGTCGATATTTAGGTATGTACATTACAGTGTGCACTGCGGGATTTATACAAATCGCCGTGTACACATGATAAGCCCATAGTCGGCATCCACATGCGCACTTACCAGCAAATGGGCCAACTCACTCATCGGTGCTCGCTCGAGCCAGTATCCTGTCCTACTCGTGCAAAATGTCGTGAACATTCCCCAGTTTTAAAACGGGGTGAAAAAAAAAAGGTGATTGTATCCATCTACCATTGTCATTTGATTAAACTCCGCCAAGATCTTAAGAGAGCCCGTATATGCAGTATCTATATAGGTATACATATATATGCTATGATCTACGAGCCCGTACGCATGAAGCGATTTTAATATATGGAGTGTAGAAAATGAAACGTGGTACCAATCAATAACCAAAGACTAATAAGGCTATAAAACTACACGAGGCCCCCCGAACAAAGTGCTGCTGGGTAATAAAAGGAGGGGTTGGGTAGTAGACGTAAAAAGCGCGGATACCGATTCCGGGTGGGCCGGGCGCCTAGCACACCTACTTACCTACTCGCATTCCCGAGGTTTCCTCACCGTAAAAACGTGCTACAGCATATGTATGTATTGGGTTATATTAACATGCAGATTATAACCTACCTACCTACCTGTACTATAGTATATCCTGACTTCGTGTTGGCAGATAAATAGGAGGTTTGGTTTTTTAAGGGGGGGATGGTTTTTTTTGTTCTTGAGATGGCTTTTGATGTTCGGAGTAGTTAGGCGCGGGTTTGTATTGATGATGCAATCACGATGAATGGAAGAGGGAACGCGTGGTCTGTGCGTCGTGGACTAAGTAAGATCGTGAAATAATGAACTTTTTCTTTTTCTTTTATAATAAATAATTTAAGTTATTTAAAAGGGAAAACAAATATAACTAGTTAATAACTATTAATAAGTAAAAATAAGTATCATTATATTTAGTTAAATAAACAAAATTTTATGTAATTATATATAAAAGAATGATTAAAGGTAAGAATATTCGAAAGAGTAATAATATAAATTACATCTGTTACATCTCAGTATCTCCTTGAGTGGTGTTATTGTTCTCTCCTACTCATCATCCAACCCCTTCACCAACGTGGACTTGTTGTAGGTAAACGACAGCTGAAAATAGGTGAAAGGAATGAAAAATGAATGATGTATTGAGGATAGAGGGGGCTGCAACTGGTGGAATAAGGCTGTCCCTGCCTGTTATAGAACCTCCAAGTTTCGTATTCTCGCAGGTCGCAAACAGGGCTATCCAGCCATTTCTTCGTCGGTGGACTCTTTAGATTCGTCATCGAACCCTTCAAGATTGTTATCTATTGCTGTATCAGAGAGGGCATCAAGGGTTACTGTGAACTCATTCATTTGTCGCTTATTATGTGCCATATAAGGGCCAACTTTTGTAACTCTAGCTAATGAAAAAAGGTGCTTCAAGTTCGCCACGGATGTAGTCAGCCTAGCCTACGGAGTATTCTAGTATAATAAACCAGTATTCGTTCTTATTAGCCCTAACCGTAAAGTGCTTATAAAGATTTAGTAATATTAGCCACGAAAACTTTGGGTTTAAATAAAGGGAGTCTTATACACTTTCTTAACTAGCTTCTCTTTTGTAGTCTCTCGATTTTCTCGACTAGCAAGTTGGTAACCGATGCGGCTATTTGGCACGCTTCTTCCGCTTGCAAAGCTGCTGCGTACTTTCCACTAGAGTAACGATTCGCTTTTTTCATCTCCATAGTTAAACTAGGAAATTCAACTTCATAAACTTCCACTATACCGTCTACTACGAGTTCCCTCTACTTACACGCGCTAGCTTAAGCCGTAGACTAGGAAGTGACTTCTTTTTTGATCCATTTGTGAATCTTGTGTCAAGCATTGTGTATTGTATGTAGCTACCATACTGGGTCTGCTAAAAGCTCTGTCGACTCTGAATATGAGTACTGAGCTAAGGAGTCCTGGATGATATGGGATAATATCCCCAAAGGTTTCCAGAAGTGCAACGCGGCCGAAACAGAGCTCTCCCGCTTTGAACCCTGTTTCGGCCGTGAGATGTCCACATTTGAAGAATATCAACTAATCAGGGTTCACCAGACCTACGGAGTGCTACGCCGGTTTCAAGGCCGGTTCGACGAGGCCTATGGTACTTTGGATAGTCTCCCCCATGTAGACAATCTCACAATATCGCATTTTGGTGCCGTATTATTTGTACGAAGTGAAGATGACGGAGCCATTCTAAAGTTAAAGAGTTAGCTATATTATGCCACCAGATCATGTATTTAAGCTAAGTTAACTTATAAACCTATTCAAGGTTTTAATTATCTATTATATACCTGTTATATCTATTAAATAACTAAAAGTTGTTATAAAACCAGAATATAATATAAAGCTATTTAAGTATAGACTTAAAAGTTACCTGTGAGGATGCAGTTAATATAATAAGAAATGTATAGTGATGTATCCACGCGTATATGGAAACTAGGACCAGGACTCTGTATAACTACAAGGATATACTCTGAACAAAGGTGCTTATCTAAAGACATGCGGTCTGTTGTGATCTGTATGTATCTGTGGAGTGAATATATGTAAAAGGGATGATGGGAATCATGAGTGGGTACCCTATCTATATGCATCTAGTACCTGGTATTTAGAATTCCGCGAGACAATGAATTGAGACCATATCGGCCCCTCGTAGTAAGTATTTCCTTTCGAGATCATCACCAAATCGGGTTGTCAGAGAAATTTTGATTGGTCCACCAAAGTATGAAACATAACGTCTCGGGATCGACATGCCGGAAAGAATCCTACCACCAGGGTCGCGAGACGTACCGCTGCCAAATTCTATTATTACATGTCATATATAAACTAGTTTTTTCTTGACTCTCATAGATCGACGACCTGGTGGAATGCGGCAGCTAATGATCAAGACAACGAGCTGCCAGGGGCATAGAAAGCAGGCGCAACGTTACAATATGACTGGCTGGATCGCATATGAACGTTGGAGTATGAAAGAGTTATATTTGAAGCTTGGGTGTGGTGTTTAAGGTTTCTTCGTTGAGCTTTAGTATATTATACTGAATAATAGATAATGACAGCTCAGTCCACTCTCCAACAATAAGAGAACGCCATGAGTTTCGCGGGCATCAAGTCTATTTTATCGCAAGATACGCAAGGGAGTACCCGGAGTAAGGAGGCTACACTCCACAGCATACAAGAAGACAACGTAGATATACTCAACCTAAGGCAGTATCTGCTCTCGTACACACTACTCGACAGCAGTAGGCAGAGAGTTACGGTGTAGATAGATCAATAGGTACAAGATAAGTACACGTCAACTAAGGGAGCAAAGGGACCGTTAGCATGTAAAAGGCACTATCTCCCAAGTAGTTTTAGTCCTAGTTCTTCGTGTAACAACTACGTTACTACCTGTAAAGGTACGCATAAAACTTGTTGTTGCGCTGGAGAGGGAAAGCTCCTCTTCAGGCCCACTATCCATAGTACTATATACATCACAATACATGGGCCACATGTCCGTGACACTACCCAACGTTCATAAGCGCCATCGAGCAGAGGCTAGAGTTGGATGGGAGTAATGCATACTAATAAATTCCGCTTGGATTATCCAAATACTAAAGCGAGCTATGATAAGCACAACTTCCAAGTTATCGACAAACACGGAGGGTACATTTCACATTACAGAGATGAGGACTAGCCTTGGAATAAGACCTCAATCTATGAGATACGTGGCAGATGTGTTATGATGAAGCGAGGAGATAACGCACTATGTGTGGTCAGCGAACAACAGAGACAATTGATTAGTGTTATATTGGTGATATTGAAGAGCGGGCAGCAACATTTCTATTGCTTACTTTACACCATATGAATACTTAAAGTTGAGAAGTAATGAAAGTAAAACTTTCTTGGATAGGGTATTTATTAGTTTATTAGTCGATACTATACACACAGAAACATGTGCTGGATGAGCCCATGACTCTAAGGCAAGCTCGTAACGAGAGAGCTGATATACTCTGCTACTTTTTGTCGACAACATTTATTCTTGGCAATTAATTAGCAGCAACCCATTATTCCAAGATATGTTATAACACAAACCAAACCTTATTAGTTATTATCTCACGGATACCTATATAATCTACTAATAGGTTATTAAGAAAAAGGGGTTGTTGCGGATTGCCAAGCAGGAAAATAAGTGGTAGGAGATTAAGTTAAGATGCCATGTCGCTCAATTTTTAAGCTTATATGGTAGCTATCCAAATCCGTTTAAACTCTTGTTCATTTATATTGAGAACTTAACAAGATTATCTAAGAGCACATAGTTTATTTTGTCTATAGATCTGTGGTATACATATAGTGACGAAACGTCCACAAATTGGAGTTCACAGGAAACTGAATATTTCGGGAAATATGAGACAGAATCATGGCCCTTCATCCGTCTCTGACAACCAACACCGGCATTTATACCAGTTAATAACTCGTAAAGAACAACAAATTTTCTGACTCACAATGTCATGGCAAAAGATGTACCGATTAAAAGGGGAGAGACGGGAAGAAGAAGAGGAGCCTGACTTACCCCAGATCCCTGCAGCTAAACTAACGCTGTGACCACTTACAACACCGAGGTGGGGCAAGAGATCTGGATCCATGGACCCTCGCGGCGATCTAAGATAATTACCGTATAAATTACAAACCTCCTTAACCCCGAATTTGCTCAACTCTGCTTTATATGCCAACGTGATTCTCTCCTGCGATGTTTTGACTTTGCCAGTCACTCCAGCCATTATGTTCGTCGTTACACAACATGTCAAAAAAGAAGCATGAATTCAATATTACATGGTAAACTTAGCTGCGGCTTTAAAACAAAAACAGGTGTATGGGTCCCTCGAGTTCAGCTCCTGCACGCTACAAGCCACCGTCCCATAGACTGGCCATCTAGAATGAGATTGGGCACATCAGCCCGCGATGATTGGGGTTAGCTGGTCGCAGTTCCGTCCAACATGGCTGTACTTACTTGCCCCTTTTCGGAGGGCCTCACGGCTTTCTAACCCCCCGACTCTGTCATCTGATTACTATCTGAGCTAGCTGGCCAGGCCTTTGGTCCCTCGCTTCACTGGCAGATATCGCTCGCCGATTTTCCAATCTTGTCATGCCGCCACGTCGTTTTACCCTAAGTGGTTTTGGCCACGATGTCGGAAAATCCAAACTCTTTGCTGTCTTCATCGTTTTTGCTTCTTGACTTACGTTCGGTTACTGCACCCCGTGATTTCGACCCCGTGATTGAGCGACTGTACCTAGGAATTTGACAATGGTATTTATAACCAAGTTGGTAATAGCACTTGCGTAGCGTGCGAGGGTTATTTCGCGTATTTGACCAACACGGGACGATCATAGCTATCCACTCAGAACTCGAATCCGATTGCGACGTCCTTGCCCGAAACCAGATATCACGATCATATAGGTGTCGACTACCAACATTACTAAATCAGACAGGTCGCTGTTGACCTTGATTTGCACGTCTGATATGGCTGGGTTGCCTAAAGGTTGGGAATCTGACTATGATGGTTCGCGGTGGTTTTATCGTTACAAGCCGACTGGCCTAACACAATTCAACTTTCCGAAACCGGGCGATGAGTTCCCTGAATTTGTCGGTATCGGGTTCGGCCCCCTGGATCTTGCCCCCGAAGAGAGACTGGCGAGCGAGCAACAAATCAAGAGGCGCACGTCTGATGGGAGCAACAATGCCGGAAACGTGTCCAGGGCAGGTAGCAACGGGCGGAAGAAGGTTACGCCAGTAGAAGAGGGGTACGAGATGGGTGCTACTGGCTACTTTGACCCCGACAGTTTTATGTACTTCGGGCCAGGTGGCCACAACGACGTGAGCCCAGTTGCTGGCGAAGATGACAATATACCCTCGGCGCTTGATCGAAAAGAGAAAGAGGGAGTGCGGAATCTAGCTGATGCCATTACCCCAGGTCCAACACCTACAGTCGTAAACAGCGAGCCTATAATAGGTCAACATACTATAGAAAACCCAGTGCCGAACGAAGGTATGATATCTCTCGGAGTAGTATTAGCGGTTTATGAACCTAATGAACGGCCTACAGCATACGAACTCCACGAAGAAACTCAGCAAGTCTGGACCCCTGTGGGGTTTGTTGCCGAGTTGGCTAGTAGTGACACTATCAAGTGCGCTGACGAACTGGCTCCTATTGAATTAGATGCAACATCTTTCGCACCAGCACCTATACGAACTGATCTGGTTCACGATGGACCGGTCGAATTACCTACACACAGAAGCCCAGTTGACTCCAAACCAGTGCCAGAACCTGCTACGAATCCCCTACAACAACCAGTTGATGCATACCCCTTAGTTTCAGCTTCCTTTGCATATCCTCCGTTGAAGGCGACGGGAGGTTCCGCGACAAATACAACTTCGGTTAATGTACATCACGAAGAACTGAAGGTTCTTGCTTCTGAACGCCCGCCATCCGATAACACAGGGCAAAACAAGTACCAGCCTTGGACACCCGCACAAAGAGTTACAATGCAAGAGTCAGGATTGCCCAACAGAAACTCGATGATTTTGTCACAGGCATCTATTCTTCAGACCCAGAACAGCGAGCTTGGGAGCTTTAGTAAGAGGCATTCCCTGTCAGGGCCCATTGGCAACCATACAGCAAACTCAGATATACCCGATGCCTTGAGAGTACAAATGAAAACGAAGGTCTCCACGCCTCCTCCAAATTCTTTGAAATCACCAATCCCGGCAGTTTTACAACCCGCCGCACCGCCATCAAAGGTATTACCCTCGCAAGGGTCTACTGATGGACATCCTTCACAGAAAGTTGTCCCAGCCATTCCCGGAAGCGGAGCTAGACATGAGAGTATTTCCTCAGGTAGTGAGAGGCCGGGGGTCCAGTCTGGCCTAACATATGTCCCATTAGTGCTCAAACCTGGAACCCATCCGCAGCAGGTTCCAATCCTAGGAAACAAACCATCCCAGAGCATCGAGCCCTTGAAATCATCTCAGCCTGTTGGCCCAACTATTTCTACTGGAAGTCAACCATTCATCCAGAATGGATTTAATGTTCAAGGGACGCATGCCACGTCACAGATGCATATTGACGGTATTCACCCCAACAGTAGTAGGGTAAACACCTTGCCAAACAAATTACCGTCTCAAACGACGTCCCATGAACTACCGAGGATGAATAGTGGTCCTGGTTTTCTGTTCTTCCATGAAATCCCTCCCAGCAAAGAGTCGAAGGCTCCAGAACATAGCCAACATCGATCAGAAGGTTCAACAATATCCGGTACACAAGTCTCAACATCAAATGTTCACGACCCCAACGAGCCTCCCGAGAAGCCTCATATTATTATGAATGAACCACTCCCTGTCATTGCTCCATTAGCATTAGCCAAACCATCGCAATCTAATAGCCCAAAGAAGACGTCAGCGTCTTCTCCAATTCAGGCTTCGGTAGAAACTTTCGACCAGATATCTGAAGTTATATCTATTGTGAACAGCAATATTCCACAGACGACCCAGGATCGGCCCGCAAACTCAATCGAGACTCACTCTCATCGTTTAACTCGGAATAATGGTCAGCCAGAGTCTGCTAGTGCGGCTGCTGGAGCCGGTAAGCCCCAGACAGATATTCACAACCCCAATACTCAATCGATGTCTGGACAGCGCCCACCAGAACATAGTCAACAGACCACCACGAGTCAGATAGTATCAGAAGGGATGATATCTTCGTTCGGCCAAAGTCCTAACATGCCAAGCTCAACCGCTACAAACCCTTCGTCAAATTACACTCTAGGACGGCTACCTGATCGAACTCAGACCCCAGGCGCGCAAGTTCTACATTCTTCGCATGCCTCGCCCAGTCAATCACCAGGCTCGGATCACCGACCATCTGTTTTCCAGACTTTACATAACCCGCCTACCCCAGCACAGAGTCCACTCCACCGACCTACCTCGCTAACAAGTCCACATCAAGGACCAAAACCTTCGAGCTCTCAAGCATCACCTATCAACAATGGTAGTAGTGGCCAACCTTCAAAGCTACTAGGACCGGCTAGTCACTCAGGTCCACCAATGAAACCTAGCCAGGCACAAAGCTCTCCAGGTCAGCCTATAGCTCTCACTCATCCTTCACACGCAGCGAGCAACCAGCAGAAACCATCATCCACCCCTTTTCAAGCACAACAACTTGCATCTAGGCCCAATGTGGCAAATAGCCAGCTTCATGGTTCTATGCAGAGCCAGATGTTTGGAAGGCCGAATAGTTCCGCAACTCCTCCTGGCCCAGGCGGAACGAATCACCAACAAATGGGCCAGCCAGTGACAGCACTCACCACACACAATTCAAATTCACAAGTTGCTTCTCAAACGGCCAGTGCAGCGCATTCAGCAGGACCAATAATTGCGCAACATATCCCAAGGCCGTCTTCGGTGTCTATATCTTTACAGCATGCCACCCAACATCCTCAACCGACAACCAACCATGTCCACGGTCCTTCGGGTAAACCTATTCAAGGGAACCAAGTGATTCCTAACAGGCCCAATGCACAGGCTCCTGTCCAAGTTGGGATGGAACGTCCTGATTTTTCACACGCGCCTCACCGGCCACAGCAGCCCAGCAATGTTCCCGGGCAGTCGATGATCTCTCACTCGCAAGCTGCAATGCAAGGGCCGCTATCAAAACTTTCAAGTAACGTCATGTCTCCGAGTCAATTAGCTTCGGGCTCAAAACCAGCACAGTCGTCCATTTCTCACGGTCAAAACCAGAGTTCAACTCCAGGTTCAAGTCTCAGCCAAAACTCCACACAACCGCAGCATCCATCTCCCCCCGTCCACCACATTTCGCCATCGCAGAGTCAGGTTTCATCCCCCACTCCCTCAATTGCTTCACTTAATGGCCCTCCATCCTCCGCGTCGTCACATACGCATGTTACTACAACTCTCACTACTGGCCCCAACAACACTTTCAATTCAAACACTAACCAGCAGTCACCTAATCCGAAACCGCCGATGATTACCCAGCAGCCTTCACATGCTGCTTATAATAGGCCTCAGAATCCTCAGCATCCCCCTACTCAGGGGATTATCCAAACACCGCAACAGCCTAATCCTCTCCCGATGCTTCCCGGTCAGGTAACACCTCTGCCCTCGCAAGTTGGGTCGCCCCCCATTCCAGTCCCTGTTCAGCCACAACCTTCAAATGGGCAAATGAAGCCTACAGCCAATACATATCAACCCTCATTTGGGCAACAAAGACCTCAAGTAGCACCACCAAGGCCGTCTCAGCAACAGATATCGGGACAGCCTATTCAAATGCAATATACGCCAAGTATAGGACAGCCGGCACCCGGACAGACGCAATTGAGTCAAATACAGCCACAGGCGCAGATAAACCCAAATCAGCAGCAGACACCTTTACACGTTCAAGCTACAGGACAATCGCGGCCTCAAGGGGTTGGTCAATTTTCTCCACAGGCACCTCAATCACATATTGGCAACAATACCCCCTTGGGAACACATAACCAAACATATAAACCCCAGACAATTCAATCGTCCCCTGCAGTGAGTACCCATACTGC
Source organism: Biscogniauxia marginata (assembly GCA_022695795.1). NCBI lineage: Eukaryota > Fungi > Ascomycota > Sordariomycetes > Xylariales > Xylariaceae > Biscogniauxia > Biscogniauxia marginata. The sequence continues at coordinate 29,846 of MU404210.1, forward strand.
TGGCCCGATGCAGTCCTTCGTTCAGCCTCCAACGACTCAGGGACAGCAACCTACCCAGGCACCAGGGGGGCAGTCTTCTGTACAATTTAATATTCAAGGGAAGCCTTTTAACTCATCGCAAGCTACAGCAGCGCTTACGGACGCAGGAAAGGGCATGAAGAAATGGGCTAAGAAGATGTGGCAGAACCCTGCACTTAAACAGACAACAGCTGCAGTCGGTGGTGCCATCGTCGCCGAGTCACTAGGTGTGAATGGTGCCACTGGTGCCGCTCTGGCAAATCAGATATATAACACGTCCAAACCTCGCCCGCAGGCTACTGGCCCACAAAGACCCCCAGGTCCGCCACACGCTCAAACCGCACCACCACAAGCACAAGGTCGCCCGGGAACGATCCCACAGCATTACCAAACGGCGCAGGCGATGAATCGTCCGCCACTAGGCATGCAACCCGTTGGTGTACAAACTCCGGGTCGACCTGTAGCAGTACAAAACCAAGCTATGGTAGGTGCCACCTTGAATATCAACGCCCCCCAACAGGTCGGTGCCATGCAACAACAACAACAACGCCCACCACAACCCGTTCAGGGTCCACTAGTCGGACGCCCGCCACTACCACCGCAGATGATGATGCAACGGCCTCCTCCTCCTCCGTTTCCTGCACAGCCGAACCAGGCACAGGGTGGTCTGGGTCCCAATGTAGCCGCTTTCGCCGCCATTGGCGGTGCTGCGATCGGAGCAGCAATCCGCACCAACCAAAACGGATCTTCGCACCCAGGCCCGGGCCCCGGCTCGGGATCTCAGGCCGAACAGCATCACGCACCTCCGGGCGAAAATTTCGCACGACCCAGTGAGTATCACGCACCGCCCAACGAGCAATACGCCGTGGCCGAGAACACGGCCCCCGCGGATTCGTACTTCGCCAGCTCGACGGCATACGCCACCGCCGACACCACCGCGGCTGCGGAAACGATGACGACGACGCACGCGGAGTCAACGAGTATGTATGGGGATACTGCTGGGACGTATACGGATACCACCGCGTATGCGGAGGCTAGTGTGTATTCAGATACTGCTATGTATACGGATACTACCACGTATATGGATAATAGTGTGTATGCGGACACTACTATGTACGCGGACGCTAGCTACGCGGACACGTCGTACGCAGACGCGGCGTACGCCGACGTGAACATGAACGTGGACGTGAACGTGGACGTAGACGTAGACGTGACGGCCTACTCGGGGGACGGCGTGTCGATGGTCAGCATGGAGGAGAGCGTCTCCGTCTCGGCGGACTACTCGGGCGGCGACTGGGGCGGCGACTGGTGAGCGGGCAGAGGGTTGGTTGCGTGGCTGCGCGTATACCTCATGTTTCTATGTTAGGCGCTTTTCGGGTCATATATATCTGGGGTTATATATCGTGTTGTCTCTTCGGCATCCGTTGTTGTTCTCGATGGATTTTCAATGTGAGGGAAGAGTGCAAGGAGGGGCGGGCTATGATACCATTTCTTATTTGCTGATTGAATTTTCTTTTCTTTTCGTTTGGGGTGGGATGTAGGTATCATGGTGATGGGTAATGATGTTATCATTGAAACCATTATCATCGTATCCGTTTTGCGGTTCTCTAGGTTGAGTTATGCTTACAGTTGTGGATTATGGGGGGTCGGGGAGGGAACATTGAGCGCGGAGGTTTCATACGAGATACCGCCTAGGTAGCTATTGTTTTGGGTCTATGAGTCTTGAGCTGTATGAGACCTTTTTCGAGAGTTAGGTGCTTCCACATAAAATACACTTCTTCGCAAAAATGAGAGAAGGTCACATGATATGTTTCTTATCGTTAAAGAGCTACGAAGGGACTATGATGTTTAAGCAAGTAAGCAGGTAAGGTGGGGTTAGTTAGGATGCTTCATTCTTCGTGGCAAGTCATTGTCTTCCGAATACTTTTCTTACAATTTTCTATAATTGTTCAGGAGAGTATCTTTCTGGAACAGGCGAATTGGGGGTACCTAGAGCTCAAAGGGGCCTCTTATATTAGGCTTTCCCTAGAAGCGGCGCTCTGTTACTATAACCCAGAAGAGAACGCCATCGGCTTGAATAAGTGACTAGTTTTGAAGATCCATACCTACTATGTTCATCGCCTAGGTACCCCAAATCAGCCCTGCTGGCTGGATAATGTAGATGATTAAAGCGCCATAACGTTAGCGATAATGTGTCTACGCCCAAGTTCTGCCACCTCCTCGTGGTTACATGGGGACTTGTCGTGGAGGATGGAAACACGTACGCGAAAGATGCGATGTGTTGTTGCAACGGACAGTATGCGGTACGTGTAGTCTCTCACTCACTTCTCTTGACTCCTGAGAATTTTATTTGATGTATGTTGAATGAAACCTCGAGGGGATCGTGTGGTTCTTATTCTTTAAAGTTACATTTAATACTATGAAGGCAATTTAACTAATATTTATAAATAATCGATTTAATTACAACTGCATCCGTGATATCTTCAAGCAACTGCACGGTTCTAAACTGTAAACCGTAGAAGGTAGGTAATTGTTTGCTTTACAGTTGAGGTTCGTCCACTATGTCTCGTAAAAGGTGGGGCGCGTGTATAAGACTTCATATTCTAGGTATAGGAATATATACCTATATGTAGTTACTTAGGCTGGCAGCTGTACACATGTAAGTCGGCTGACCGATTTCAGCCCTATCGCATGTATTGTCTTAAATCGGAGTTTTATGTTAGGTAGGTAGGTATGTACGTAGTAGGTTTGTCGCTGCGCCTCGATTCAAATCGGTCAGCAAATGTAACGTTCATTCATTCCATTTGTTTTCGGCCGATATATGACTTACATGGCATGCATACACATTGTAACCTACCTACCTACCTACATGTACGTATTGCATGCAGTTCTCAGCCTCAATAACACCTCTGCTCTTATGGATAGGTAGATACTAGGTATCTGAAGCCAGTCCGCTGACAAAGCGGTATGCGAATTGATTTCCTAAATTCCCTGAATTACGGATCTGGACTCTCATCTGAACAGTCGGATCCGACATGTCTTCAATTGATTTCTTATTACATAATCGGGCACGAAAGCATCGACACTTGAACCCATAAAAGCTAGGTAGGTATACGACATGAGGGTCACAGGCAAGGGTTGATAGATGTAAGCATCTTAAACGGAGAACCTTAAGCGCAACGTTGTATTTGCTCGCTTCCTCTGATCCGCATTATTTTTTCTCCCTGGGTTCTCGAATATATCGTTGCAGGTGCACGGGGATGAAAGGGAGGTAGGGGGAAATAAAAAAGGGGTTGAATGTTATCCAGATCGAGTTCAGCTAAATCGAGTGTAACGTCGAGGCTGAAGGAAGACAGAAGACACCCCACACCGCTCTATGTAATAAGCCGGTACTGAGGTCTCGATGCTAGTGGGCCGTTCGCCAACAAGAAACAAGTTTTATTTCTGCGGCCCCCTCCCCTTAAAAGCTGGGTTATTATGTAATTAGTTCTTTGCAAGGTACCTATACTACTTTTTATACGTCATGAATGTTTCATTCTGGGAGGCGAAGAGAAGCTTCCGAAAGAGCAAATGAGTTTACCGGCAGAACCGGGGGACCCAGTAAATAAGCTGCAGGATTATATGTAGAGGGATTGTTCTAGGTTAGGTCAGATCTTAGCGTGGTCCTTACATATACACTGTACCGACGCATGTATTCTATGTATCTACCTGAGGTAGTTTAATTCAGTTTCAACTTTCTTTATGCTTAATAAGTTACCGGTGTAAGGTTCCTATGTTTCTCAGGTCTAGCCAAGCTTCTCACCATCATGGACTAAAAAAGCAAGGGCTACATACCGGCTCTAACTACGTCCTCAGGTAAAGTAGAATAATATTGGATCAGCATAGTGCGCATTACTTTTTCATGATGCGATTTGCTCTGTTCGGCTCGTCATGTGGAAGACGTTTAACCTAGGTAGCTCTTCTCGTGATGACTGGCTTTGTTAGTGCTGTAATACGTGGCTGGCGTGGGATTTCGTGATATATCGGACAATCCCACAACAGCTTACACGAGCACGAGCTGACAGGGCGGGCGAACGAACCCACACTGTCGGTTCAAAACCTACTCGTGGCGACATAAGCGTGGCTCAGCACCGTTGACTTTTTTTCTCTCCCTCCTCCTCTCCTGTACTCTCGTGATTGATTAATGGATCGGGGCCATTGGGAGCTCGCCCGACCGTGCGTGTAAGCTCAACGCTCAACCAAGTGGACGAAACAGATTGAATGATTGGCCACTAAAGGAAACCCCATGCAACAACCGGGGATCGTGGCGTCGATCACTTCGTATTCTTTCCCGTTTAGTAAACCGTACATTGGCAGGCAAGAGAGAAGAAGGCAGAGGCTTCTACCGTGACATGTCAATTGACATCAGAGATGACATGAACCACGTTGCGGCCCCCCCTGGATCACACGAGACTTCCGCATCATTTACTTGCTAATATAAATACCATCACCTTCCTTCTCGTACCCAGTCAAGATCCCTCTTATATCATTGTTCATCATAACCATCATAAAAGATAATTTAATCTACAACAACTCCGTCAATTACTAATTCCAATAATACCAACAACCTTTCCCAACCCTTCTAATTTCACAATGGTTTCCTTCAAGACCCTCACCACCGCCACTGCCGCCCTCGTCGCGGCCCCGCTGTCCTCGGCCTACATCACGCGGATCGAGGCCCCCGCGGAGGCCCACGCCGGCGACAACGTGACGGTGACGCTGGGCACGGCCATCTACATACAGAACTGGGATGACCTGTCGATCGCCTGGGGCCTGGCCTCGCCGCAGTGGGGCGGCCTGAACTCCGACGGCAACATCTACATCGGCACCAAGGTCGACTACACGGTCCTGTACCCGGACAACCTGCCCGACACCTCCAAGAACAGCTTCACCGTCGACGTCCAGATCCCCGAGGGCCAGGCCGCCGGCGAGTATCTGCTCGTCGCCGCCGTCCCTTACATCGTCGCTGTAAGTTTTCTCTTTTCTCGCCCCCACGCTATACACACGCATAAACACATGTATAAAATATACAAGTCGATGAAAGAGGAAATAAAAACTAACATATCCATCCGCAGGCTTCTGGCATGACTGCCGTCCGGTCTTTCAACTCGACCATCAACATCACGGCTTAAGTCCCCCCCCCCCCTAAATCCCCAAATCCCCTTCTATCATGAGGGCGGGAGCAGGTGTGCACGAGATATCTGGACATGAACATGACACGCCATCATTCATGATTTTCTTTTGCGACGAAGGAACAAGGAAAGATGAAGGCGCATCACTGCACGAGATCGGATATTTATTCTTAATTATCTTATTCGCTTACGGAACAAGCAATATGATCCAAAGGAAGGAGAAAAACACAAGAGGAAATTTGCATGGCTCGTATATAATAACGGCGTATATATTATTAGCATAGGCCGGCGTTCAAGTAGGGCGGACAAACCCCCCATGTTTTATGAATTACATTGTCGTTAATTCCCCAACTCAACCATACTCCGAATGGAGTGAGAAGTCGTGTCTTCAGGAAATTCGGGAGCGTTGCGCTCATGCTCGCTTCTCAAATATGTATCTCATAAGAACTTACGAGACAAATTTGATTATGTAAAAACTCCGCGCTATGCTATGAGATGGAGATAAAAATACAAAACCTAAAGCTCTTGCTTTCTTGTCCTTCATGTTCTCCTTTCCCCGTGTGACATGTAGTACATTGAGAAAATCCCCAGAGTCTGGTTGGACCGGGAATATACTTGGCGGAAATAGCATCATGTCCTCGGTTCTCACTCCAACTCCATGGTGCTCAATCAACCTATATGTCCATGCTAGTGATGATTTCCGGTATACATGCGAATGCACAACACACCAGCCCACTCTTGACTACATGAATCCCTCAAGTCCTCGTAAGTCCAAAGCCTAGGAGTACGGCTACTTCTCCTAGTCCCCCTTTCTCGATTCATCTCTTCTCCTCCGGCTCCTTTTCCTTCCCTTTTCTTTTCTTTCTCTTTTTATATTTCAAGTGTTTTATTTATTTATATATTCACCCCTTCTCAGAGTCCCAGCATGCGGCGGACGCCGTCGCGGACCTTCTGCTCGTAGTCGGCACGGCGCTCTCGCCACATCTTGGCGGCCTCGACGTTGGCGGGGCTCTCGTCGTTGGGCTCGGCCAGCATGCTCATGACGGAGATGAGGATCTTCTCGACCGACTGGATCGGGCTCCAGCGCTCCGACGCCTCCTCGTAGTGGTTCGGGTCGTCGCCGGGAGGGTGCAGGATCGAGATGCATACCACGCCGTTGGTGTAGACTATACATTGCCCCAAAACCATTAGTTATACACATAAACCAGAAACCCCGCCAGTATTTCTAATTAAGGGGGGAGGGAGGGAGGGGAGGAGGCGTTCGTACCGTTGGGGTGGAATATCTCCCCTAGAAAGGTCATCTTAGGAGGTGCCAGGGGGTAGTCCTTGGGGAACTTGAGCTCGGCGGGGAAGATGCCGCCCTCGAACGGGGTACCCTCGGGGCCCTCGATCAATGCCTCCCAGTGGAACATGTCGTCTTCGCTGACGGGCCCGGCGGTGATGCCGTCGGGCGGGTCGTTGGTCAGGTTCCGGTACTCCTGGAGGAGACGGCGCTGGGCTGTCGACAGAGACATGTTGAAGAATAATAGTAGGCAGTTGGAGAGGAATCCTCTCAGGCCACCTCGAGATAAGTTCTGGTATGTATCTTTAGTAAAAACTCGGTTTTGTTGTTGTATGCTTAGTGAGTGGTGTTTGTCAATATGATGGTAAGTGACGGATGGGTCGGCCGGATTGACACACGGTCGCATTGGCGGGACCTGAGAATGTTCTGGGGGGGCCCGGTGGGGTCCAGCTCAACCAGTGTCTCTCCGGTCCCCGGCCTTACTAATTACCCGACCTTTATCCGAATGGACCCACATGAGGGGAAGCTCGGAGCCTCAAAAGCTTCGAGCTAACATCACGTCACAATTTTCTTAAAGCTCTAATTTGTTTTTGAAGCTTGGAAGCTTTTTTTTGCGCCCATCAGGGAACAAGGGCCAAAAACTATGCCTCCGCGGTTGCGACTGCGGCCTGTCGGGCATCAAAACGCCGTTTTGAAGGGCAGCGATAGGCAGTCGATATGTTTCTTTTGTTCGCTGGCATATTCTAGATCCAACATCCACGGATCTGCGCGGCGCACCAAGAGAAGAGCGCCGCTCCCCGCCCGCCGGCCAGAATCCACCGTCGCAACTCTGACCAACAGTGCGCATTTAGACCCTCGAAGGGAACTCGAGGCTGTGCTCCTCGAGCTGCAACACCATGCTGCCAATTATGTGAACCTCTCTCGACTGCAGCTCGCCCTCAATGGCTTGCGCCAGAACCCCGGGAGCGAATCAATTCGGGTCGCCATACTAGGCCTCACAAGCACTTCCGAATCCGGCAAAACTGCAAAGGAGGTATTGAAATTGCTTCTATCAGACCCATTGAAGGAGGCAGAGAAGTGGGAGCAGGAGATCGACGAGCATGATCTGGCGCAGCCTATGATAATCCGCGTCGGCACCGAGGAATCCCAACAGCGCGGGGCCATTTCGCTCGCCAGAGGGAACCTGCTGCATGAGGTCAACGTCTCTTCCGCGGCACTCAATGGTCATAACCTCGAGTTGTTGCTCATGAAGTCGAATCCCTTCGCGCCGGCGCAAGGAGTCGGTACTCTGGAGGCATTTGAGAATTCGGTACTTGTTCCCACCGTCGACATACCGACGTCGAGTACCGGGCGTTATAGCCCCATTACAACCCCTGTGCACAAGGCTTTGGTTGTCGCCGATGGCATAATGGGTGCTGCGTCGGTAGTGTCCATGCCCACCCTGGAAAGCCGAAACGTCCTCGCAGCGACTGTGAATCTGCCCGAGTACAAGCCGAAGGAGACGTCGGACTTACCTTTCACCCCTATCGATATAGGGGTCGCAAATGTTGGGTTAGGTCTCGTGCGAAAGAATCTCAGCAACGCCATCGAATTTGAGCACCTCTGGTTCCAAAGCAACCTCCCAAAGCTTGTCGAATGGCTAAAAGCTGACGTCCTTACTACGCCCGAGGGCACTACGAAGCCACCCGTAAGGGAGCTCATCGCATCGCTGCTGAGAAATACATCGATGGCAATAGAAGCCGAAGAAAGACGGCGCGTCGGCACATCCTTATCCTCTTCTGCAACTACGTCACTAAGGGCGCTCCGGAGTGGCCTGGAAGATTGGGCAGAAAGCGCTCACGCTGAACTGCAAGAGGAGCTCGACCTTGCCTTCTCTAGTGGACGATGGCGGAAGCTCGGGTGGTGGAAATTGTTCTGGCGCGTGGACGATGTCGGCATGCTCACAACCGACATTCTCGCACAGAGATTTCTGCCCCATGCAGAGAGGAATGCCATCTTCCTCGCCGGAAGGATGAAGGAAGCGGGCGTTCCTCTAACTCTGACCTCTATTTCTCCAAATTCTTCATTACCGTCTACCCCGCGTGCATCCGAAGAAAATGATACTCTGGAGTCCAGCTTGGGCGCGGTAACGCCACCACTACCACCGACGGCATCCGACTGGCCCGTGAACATCCCGACCACACGCCGGTATCTACAAACCGAGACGATCCCGGCTCTCCAAGCCCTCGCCCAGAGGCTCGTCCTGCAGACGCTTAGCACGTCGGGACTCACCACGGCGCTCGGTGCGCTCGCCTACTTTGGTACGCTGACCACGACGCTGTACGAGGCGGGCGCCGTCGCCGCGCTCGGCATTGTGTGGAGCATGAAGCGCATGCAGTCGCGGTGGGAGGCGGCGCGTGATTTCTGGGAAGGCGAGGTCCGGGAGGAGGGCCGCAAGGCGGTCCGCGGCGTCGAGGGCGTCATGGGTAGTGCCCTGTCGGAGGAGAACCAAAAAAGCGGCAGGCGCGGCCCCGGCAGCGATGGGGAGGGACGAGCTGGGCTGGACAGAGTTAAGGACTTGGTGCAGAAGGCGCAGGAGCTACTGCGGAGGATGAAGTAAATCATTTCGGGCTTAGTTGCTTCGGATCGATTAGTGAACAAAGGGGGCGATTGTACGTTTTATGTGTATGATGCTGTTATGATACCAATTCTAGAGAGAGATAGAGCGAAGAAAAAGGAAGAGAGAAGGGAGAGGAAAAGGGGTATAGATATCGTGAGTAATGCGCTCCAGTCTATCGCGTGGGATGACTACCACTCAACTGTGCTATAAAAAAGGGGAGAGAGGGGTAACAATATACCCTCGTATATATCTCTACTGTTCTCTGGTTTTCTTAAATTCATGGATAGTGCAGTCTTTGATGGTGCATACATATCGTGATATTCCAGAGATCTATAGAATTAGACTCCTCTTCATTAGCTCACTCCCCCCCCCTCTTCCCCCCCTTTTTTTTCGGCTTAGGATATTTCAAGGAAAAGACTACACGAGAGTCACAAATATTAAGCCAAGAGGGACTGCAAACAAGTGATACGGAAAATAAGGGGGCCTTATAGTGAGTGATGTAAGTAGGTAATCAATATCTTTTCAACGAGTAGGTACCTATGTTGTTAATATGGGAGTAACGGTAGGCAAAAGGTGCAACTGCTTCGTTCATATGTACCAGCTACGTTAAGCATAGTGTCTGGACATGGCATTGACAAAGAGGTCTCATTAGCAAGAGTTGGTAGTTAGTCTTTTAACCAGACTTGATTAATCATTCACGGTTCTTAACAAAGGTCTAACATGATACTTGGAGTACATCTGCCTGTGACTAGACATGCATTGATGATTATGTACATGCAAAATTGTGGCTAGTATATCTAATTTCCAATCCGTAATCATATCATACAGCTTATCTCAGTTGTGCTTTCACTGAGTTGAACCCCTAACCAACGCTGAATATCTATTGTGAAATATTCCGTATATCCGTAGGGCCCCAAAGGTTTACCCGTCATCGCGGACGGGAATAAATGTTCATGCCATACATAAACCCGGCCCGGCCCTTTTCCCAAAGTTTTCTGTATACAATGTTGAGTGTAGTTTGTAGTGATGATGGTGTTACAGAATCTGAACCACGGTGGTTGGTTAGCTCATGACTTTTGGTTGGGTCGAAAGTGTGGATTATAGACTAACCTGGACATTTGTCGGTGTCAATAATTTGGAAGACCCCTTTCCTTTCCCCGGTTGCTGTCTCCCGAGCAATCTCCCCGCCCCGATCCGGGTATCCCCCGGAGATGTTCATGCATTCAGCTAATTAATTGCCGACAAGGCCCAGGAGGCTGGCAACTTGCTCGCACTTCACTACCATCTCTCGCTGGAGCCGGTCGGCCCATCCGTCCCGGTCAACTGCGATGCGTTCCAGGTCGGCCACCTGCCACGTCAACGACATGACGCGGCGGTAGTCCTCTAGAGTCAGACTCCCGAGCCCACGGTGGCGTTTCGTGAGCGAGTAGAAGGCCGAAAACGCGCGCTCAGCGAGCGAAGCCGCGTCCGGTCCCTCGTGAGTGCTCACCAGCCGGAGCGCCATTTCAACGCAGAAGAAGATCCGCCCGACCAGCCCCTGGTATATAGTGGCGCCGTCGTGGTCGGGCCCCCGGCGCTGCCAGTACCGCTGGAAGTTCGCAGTCTCCTGGTTCCGAAGATGTTCCGCGGCCCGGATCACAAAGGAGTAGATCACCGCCTCCTCCCCGCGCGTCTCGAGAGCGCGCCAGTTCGCATCGGCCTGGGCGAAGACCGCGGCGCAACGCGGGCAGAGGCCCGTCTCGGCTACGATGGGCTCGTAGCGCACGTTTTCGCAGGGGGATCTTCTCAGGCTGAAAAATGGGATACCCTCGCAAGACTCCGTGCTGACCTTTTGGTCAACGTTGTGGCAGCAGAGTTGCCAGGCTCGGTACCGGATGACACACATGGTTATGGTTGTTGGTAGCTGGGTCGATGGGTTGTGATGTTGCAGAGAAGTAAAAGAGCTGTGAGCACAATTGTAAATGAGGGCTGTTGACTAGTACAGTGTTGCTTTGTGCTGGAAGGAAGCTTTCTGGCTGTGAGAGGAAGCTGAGAAAAAAAGGGGGGGAGAAGGAGTAGTTTGGGGTAGCATATGTATATATATTCAATCTCCTAGCCAAGTTTACCCATACACAATAGACACCATATGACAATAAGAAATCGAGATATGATCCTCTCTCGTATTGTTCTGGAGACAATATATGCTTCCTGGGCCGTTGGTGAATTGACCTCCTATTATATTTCCAATGCTCAATGGACATGACTAATCAATAGTAGGTTTTGAAAGTCTAACAATAGAGGCTCGTTAATTTAACAATAGAGGTGACTGGTGTCAAGTTGTCGTGTTGTCTACGTAAATTAGTCTATAGATAAATGGCTCGGGATGGTTCTATTTAGAGCCCTCCAATAGGGAGTATTTGGTTATCATGGTACTAATAAAGGCCCCATGAGCTAAGGAGGGCAACAGGTACAGACCTGGTTGGAACCAGAGGGACTAATTTTCGTGTTGAACGACTACTCTTGAGGTATTTCTAGTTTTGCAGGTTATTGGTATTAATTGTGTTTGCCACACGTATGATCAAAGAGAGAGAAAATGATTCTCCCGTCCTTATTAACGTATATTCTTTAATAACCCTCTGCTAATCACACAGAACCATACCGTGGAGGTTTTCGGGAGTATCATGCTGTTTTTAATTACTGTAAACTATACGATATTTATGTTTCGCGAAACGGAAAGAATAGGAATAAGTAAATGCCTAAGAATCCATGTCCCACGGATGGACACATATAGGCACTACCAAGGCCTGCTAGTCATGAGCCAGAATGCTATTAGAGATAGATAATGATGTATGATTCAATAATACCAATGTGCATAGGATGAGAGATGCCTCGGGCAGTAGATTGTGTATATATAGGCAGACGATTCCTGGAGGACCTCATGATTAAACTTAGACTCTTAAGTCCCTTGAGACCATAAAGAATTATTAGTTGAATTTGAACTACATTTTCAAGTCCAGCAGCCCTTGTCACAATCTACTACTAAAGGAGAGAATTAGCAACGAACAAAACCGACAGTTTCTGAGTTAGTAGATAATTATGTGGGCTTCATACTTCTCGAGGGAAATGAAAGGATGAAGATCGTTACAGCTCGGTGAACTATGAAACCTAAACATAGACAAATTAGTATTCAATGCGGACACACACTTAGACATGCACTGAGATGATATTTCTATATGAGTTTTCTAAAGACTCAATATATCCTATTAAATAGTGTCCATAGGGCCCTTAATAAATGCTTGCAGATCTAACACCACAATCCTAGATTTCCTTACATGAATTAGCAATGTCACTGTGTCACATTGATATCGTCAAGCTAGGTATTGGTAGGCAGATCTGTGTTGCAACACTACCAACATCTAGAAATTCCTATGAAGCTTGGGCACCATCACGCCATCTTTTCAGCATTAATGATGAATTAACTCCGCATCATGGGCTCTGTAGCCCTACGTCGTAGTAGGATGGTATTTGATGCTAACAGAATTTATGAGCGTACCTGGAAGTATGCGTTGATATATACCTTCTCTCATTTTGCCCATGCCTGGCCAACGTACTTGCGTGGTGTGGTAATAACGCTACCAATATTTTGCCTGTCCGTCAGTTTCACCCAAGTACCCTCCGTCATCTATGATATTCTGTCTTTCTGACGCCTACGTAGCCGAATGTAAGTCGACGCATGCTATCTGGCTTCAAAGTCGGCCGATCTGGGTTGCATATTTCTTCAACATCAGCTCCGGCCTTGTCGGTAAGTATTCGATTCAATCCCAATTAAATTCTAGGGTCTATTTCTAAGCACAGTCACTTACTTAGTTATTCTACTCCCAGTGCCCCTAATTTGGCGCTTGTAGATGGATATCGGACAGAAGCTGGCCGTAAGTGCTATCTGCAGCCTTGCCATCATCACCGTTGCTTTTGAATAGCAAAGCTCCACCAAGTCAGCAACTACCTCACCAACCTTTATGGTTACCTCGAGCTCCTTATATCTGTTCTTATCACGCGCTCCCCTCGTAGCGATTCCTTGTGTCTTCTTCAGACAAAGACCGTGAATACAGCCGTCTTTTCTGGGGTCACATCACCCTGCGCAGTCAGCAGTCAAATTCTTCGTCCGAGATGCATAGCTATGACAAAGTCATGCGGACTGTGAGTTCTGACTGGGGATTGGAACTGAGTAGTAGCCAACGGTTAAGGCCTCCTCTCCTAAATGTCGGTAGATCTTAAGGATAGAGAGCATCTTAGTTGAGGCACGCTATGGACGATATTAGTCGGAGTTGCCCTCCTAGATACACTACAAGTCTTTCAGACTGAGATTATCTAGACTCTAACTCCCGTTATCTCCTTAGCCCCTAACTTAACTTTATTGAATTCAGGCACTCAACCTTTTCGATAGGTTCCCGTTAGAAGCTACCTGCTTAGGTTTTCTTTTCTCTATAATACGTGTCTGCTTATTATGCGTAAAGGGGCAAGACGTTGTATTCAGAGGAGATCAATCTGATATCATTTGAATTGAGATACATATAACCCCTAAATTCCTCATTCACTAAACAAACACATAGTCCGTGTCAAAGCATTGGCTTTTTATGTGCTCAAAGTTTCGACACTGTAGAAAATCATGAAACGACTAGGCTAGTATCCGACTACTCTGAAATAAGGGCAGCCCGTAACTCTAAGTGAGTATGCTTCTGTTATCGAAACATTTTGCATTTTTTTCCTCAGAGACGAAGCAAAGCTATGGAGCGTCTGCGCGATGCGAGCATTCCATCCAAGTCACAAACGTGGAGCTGCCGTAGCACTGCGCCAGTACAATAAGCTCTAATCTTTATTTGGGATTTAAGTTACTACCTGAAATCTAGCTGTTGCTGCCATTACCTAGCTGTTTGAAGCTTCTCAAAAATGTTGACCTGATCGACGGAGCTGCCACCACCTAGTTACCACAGCTACCTAGCTACCCATACCTGCTCGACGACTATTAGGCTCAACGTGCATACTGGTGATATCAAAGAAGAAAGAAAACCCAACATGTCGCTCTACACAATTTTTATTACACGATTCTATGTACCTTGCCCGGTGATCTTGATCTCTACTCTAATTATTTCTATTAATATTACTATTGACGTAGGGAAGCATGGGCCTCCAGCCCCTGGAAGGTATGGTTTGGAATGGGCACACATTGGCCAACCATAGGATACCCATTAATTCGTGGGACTTTAAGCATTGGTGGGTGAGGTAGTCCAAGCCCTACCTATGGGCATAGCGCATGTAGGTGGCTACTTGCCCAGCTACAGGCACTTTAACGACAGGTAAAAATCCCTCCCCGATTCTGCCTTGGGCTATAGGCAGTGGAGTGATCCTGTTACGTTTCGGAGAAACTACTGTGGTACAAAGTTTGACCCTGGGGGCTCACAGCTCTCAGGTGAAGACGTGGTTTCACACTGCTGATTGCTGACGGTTGGCCTCAAGCCGCATGATGTACTTCACTTAATTAGATACACATGATAGAATGGTCAATCCTAGGCCTGTATTAAAGATACACAGTAAACTGATCCGCTTGACAGTAAGATAATATCATGGCTCTATCTACAGCACACTTCAAGGCATTTACGAGTAGGTTTTAAGTACGTGTATTAAGGGGCGTGAATTATAGCAGGTTAATCGAACTCGCTTGTTTAAGTTAAAGCCGCTCTTAACGTAAATATAACTCGAGTATATATCGATTAACCTAGAATAACTTAAATTAAAATAAAATTAAAGTAAAAAACAATTAATAAAAAAACGAGTAAAAAGTTTTTTTAAAAGGTTTATTATTATAAAAAATGAAATAATTAATAATATATTTAAAGATATTTATAAATAAGTTTTAAATATATATAAAGTGTATATAAATAAAGTAAATTATATAAAGAAAAAAAAGGAGCTTTATAAGTCGAACATTTATAAGCTTTATTTTATAAACTTTTATCTTTTTTATTTAAACTATTTAAAATTAAGGTTTATAAGGTCTTTTAAACCTTTATAACCTTATATTATATTTATTTAAATTAAAATTCCTTTTAATATAAATATAACTTAAATTATTATTATTATTATTATTATTTAAAATTTATAAATATGTTAAATTTAAGATTTTATTAATATATAATTACTTTATAATTAATTAAGTTTTATAAATAATAAATAAAAAGCGGTATTTATTTTATTATTTTTATTAACGTACCACACAAGCGAGTAAACGAAACAAGCTTGCGAACGAAATAGTTTCCTATATAAAATCGACTTTTTCGAAAATTCATAACTTTACTTATAAAAGTCGGAAAAATCTCGGACCTTTTTTTTTTTTAGTTATATAACTATATAGTTTAATTAAAATAAAATTCAAAAAATAAAAAGTGAAATATATAAAGAAATACATAAAAAGGTTCGTGCATTTTATTATGATTTTAGTTTTTACGCGTTTTCTTTTTGTGTTTTTTAATATTAATTTTTTTGAATTTCATTTTAGTTAAACTATATAGTTATATAACTAGAAAAAAAGGTTTAAGATTTTTCGATTTTTATAAGTAAAGTTATGAATTTTCAAAAAAGTCGATTTTATATAAGAAACTATTTCGTCCGCGAGCTTGTTTCGTCCACTTGCTTATATGGTATGTTAATTAAAACTTTTATAAATATTTTACGATATTTTTTAATATTATTATTATTGTTTTATAAGTTATTTTTAGGTTAAAAATTCAAGTTAATTACGAATCATTATTATTAAGTCGTTTTTAATTTAAAAAAATTATATTATTTTTTCGTTGTTTATTTTTAAATATTTTTATATAAATTTAACGATTTAATATATTATATAAATGAATAAGTCATATAAACTCGTAAATTAATTAATATTTTCTATAAAATCGACTTTTTAAAAAGAAATTATAATTTTATATATAAAAGTCGAAAAATCTCGTAACTTTTTATAGTTATATAATTAATTAAAATAATTAAATATAAAATTAAAAAAAATTCAAATTTAAATACGAGAAAAAAAGATAAAAGATTTATATATTTTAATTTATTTTTTTGGGGTTTTCATTTATTTATTTCGATTTTATATTTTTAAATTTTATATTTAAATAAGCTTATTAATTATATAATTTAAAGAAAATGTCCGGGATTTTTCCGACTTTTACGTATAAAGTTATAAATTTTTGAAAAAGTCGATTTTATATAAAATATTAAAATATATATTTATTTATATAGTTTATTTACTTATATAATATATTAATACTTTTTAAAAAACAAATAAATTTCATTTTATATAAATAAATTATTATTTATTAATTTTAATACGAAGTTATAACTACCCTCTTTTTTATTATTTATTTTAATATACACTTTTTATTAACGTGTCTTATAAGCAAGTAAGCTAGTTTTTATAATTTTCGCAGTTTTAACTATTAAAAAACATTTACGTGGCATTAAAATCAATTAATAATTATTATTATTTAAATCGTTTTTTTTAGTTTTACGCTTTAAAAACTAAATATTTTTTTATATTAAGTATTTAGTTTTTTAACGTGTGATTTAAATCGATTAATTTATTATAATTTTTAAATTAAAGCCTTTTAAAATTAAAATAAAAATTAATTATAACTCCTTAAAATTTAAATTATTAAATATCTTTTTATTTATTATATAAATATATATATTATATCATTTTTACTTAGTTATTACTTTTTTTCGAGGCTTTTATTATTTTTTTTTAATTTTACGTTATTTATTAAAAATAAATAGTTTTATTTTATAATAAAATTAAATTATAATGACATTTTATAAATTATTATAAATGTTTTAATTTTTTAAAATATTTAATTTATATCAAGGTTAAAAAAAGATATATACGCTTTTTATATAAAAAGTAATATAATAATAACTTTTTTTAAATTAAAAAAATTTAATTTAATTATACGAAATTTAATTTATATATTTAAAGTAGTTATTATAATAATAATAACTTTTTATTAAATCTTTTAAATAATTATTTTATACTTTTTTTAAAATATTAAAATAAATAAAGTTAAAAAGTTATAATTTATATAATAATTAATTAAATATATAAAATATAATAATATTAAGTTTTTTATAATATTTTTTAAATTTTATAAAATAATAATAATTATTATTATTTAAAATTAATAAATATTTAAAGTTTTATATTTAATTTTTAATATAAAAATTAAAATGTTTTATAAATTTTATATTAAGTTTATTTATTATTTAATATATTATATAAGCGAGTAAACGAAATAAGTTCGCGAACGAAATTTCATAATTATTATATTTTTAATTATTAAAAATCATTTACGTCACATCGAAATTAATTAATAATTATTATTATTTAAACCGTTTTATTTAATTTTATACTTTAAAAATCGAATACCTTTTTTATATTAAATATTTAGTTTTTTAAAACGTGATTTATATTATTTAATTAAAGATTAATATATTTATTATTATTATTTTAAGTTTTTTTTATTAATTAACTTGATTTAATAATTAAAAATATTATTTAAAACTCGAATTAATTATGTTATTATTTATAAATAACGTTATTTAAATATTAATTTTTATTAGTTATTAAAAATTTATAATGTTTTTAATATTATATTATAATAATAATTTAAAAATATATTTACGCGATTAATTATTATATTAAATTTCCGAAAACTTATATTTTATAAAAAGGCTATAATCGTTTAATATATTATTAATTTAAATAATTAGTTATTTTTTTCTCGTTTTTATTACGTAATTGCGACACGAGGTGCGTTAAATAAAACTAAACTTTTAATTTTATATAGCGATAAAAACCCTTTTAAACGTGTTTAAAAAATTAATTAATTATTAAAAAACTTTTTACAAAGATTTAAATATATATTAAAAATAATATAAATTAATACGTAATATAATTATAAAGTATAATATTTAAAAATATATATAATTTTAACAAGATAAAATTTATAATTAAAATAATTATTAAAATTAATATAATAATAATAAATATAAAACGATATAAATAATTACGATAAACTTAATAAAATAATCGAAAATAAGTTATAATTATTTAAATTATAAATGTTATTAATTACTTTTTATTATTATATATTATTTTAATTAAAAAATATTTCGCTTTATAATATTAAATAATAATTAAATTATAAATAAGTTTATTATAAACTTTATAAAGCATTTTTATAAATATAAAAAAACGAAAAAAAACTATGTATTTTTTAATTTTAAATAATTATAAAAGTTATTATTTTATTAATTTCGAAAATTATTATTAAAAATAAAATATCGTTATATTTTATATACTTAATTATTTATTATATAAGTTTTAACATTTTAATTTTATATATTTTAAATATATAAATTAAATCTTTTTAATTTAAAAAAAGTTATTATTATATTATTTATATTTATATAAATAATACGTATATCTTTTTTTAACTTTAATATAAATTAAATATTTTAAAAAGTTAAAATATTTATAATAACTTACGAAATATTATTATAATTTAATTTAATTATAAATAAAGTTAAAAAGTTTTAAAAAAGTATTTTTTATAAATATTATAAATATTTATAATTAATTTATAAAAAATACTTTATTATAAAATAAATTATATTTTTAATAAACGATATAAAACTAAAAATAAAAAATTATAAATAAAAAAATAATATTATAATTAATAATAATAAAAATGTCGAAAAAAAGTAATAATTAAATAAAACGATATAATATATATAATTAAACTAGTTATAATACGTGTATTTATATAATAAATAAAAATATATTTAATAATTTAAAATTCGAGGAGTTATAATTAATTTTATTTATTATTAATTCTTTATTTTAATTTTAAAAAGCTTTAACTTAAAAAATATAATAAACTAATTAACTTAAATTACGCGTTAAAAAACTATTTAATTTTTAAAGCTTATAATTAAAAAAAAATTTAAATAATAATAATTATTAATTAATTTTAATACCGCGTAAATGTTTTTTAATAATTAAAACTATAAAAATTATAAAAACTTGCTTATTTACTTATATAACTTACTTACTTATAAAACACGTTAATAATAATAATAATAATATATTTATAAAGTTTTTTAAAATTAATGTAAAGTTAAAAATACTTTAAAAGTTTATTATTATAAAAGTGAAGTAACGGTGTAGGCCTTACTAGCTTATAAAAACACTTTATAAAAAAGCATTTCGATTACACTTTGTTAAGTCTACACGACGTTGGCTTACATGAGAGCGTTACACCTCGATACGACGTAGTTTTACATATTACTAATACGTGATCGATGTATCTTTGCCTGGAGGATATGTATTTTAAGCATTTGTAAACCGGGCACAGCCATAAGACATTTCACACCTCCACCCTTCCGATCTGCGCCAGCCACGTACATGGCGTTTTGCTTGGCAAATCCTACGTACTATCAAGGCAACGAAGATGCAATGAGAAGAAACGCCCAAATGCCACATATTAATGTTCCATCAGTATTCAAGTGCATCTAATAATGCTACTAGAAGGCGGGAAAGACGAGCGAATCTTACTTTTTTCAGGACTCCATCCTAGAAGTTTAAAACTGAGCTTTAATTTTAAACCTTGCAGTGTTTTGAACAATTATTATGAATTATAATTATATATCTCAAAATATTTAATTAACCCTCCAGAGACACAGCTAACCCTTAAAGGACTTAATAAAAGGTCTATATCAGCCTGCATCTCCTTCGTTAATTAGTTAGTTTATCCATTTAATTATTTAACTTCAATATAACAACTACTTCATCGACGACACAACTAGTTGAAAGACTTCATTACTAGGTTACTTTATACTTCACTGTAATATAGCCTTTCAACATATCTCCCCACTGCCTCCTGACAGAGTTGACCGGTCAACGGGCGTCTAAGCTGTACACATGGTATAGTTCGTTTATCATGACGTTACACAACATGAGTTGCCCGGATGTGTCTCTTTATGGCCGCTTTTAAATTGTACAAGACGGAATATGCTAATGCATTCCGTTATCGTTTGGTTGCCTTTACCCCATGATACCCCATGATACAGTTTGTATCAACGCCACTCACCAGGCCTACATGGGCATGCAGCCCTCTCGGATAAGTAATGAATAGCCCCATCACCAAACTGATTCCTAATAAATACAGCAGATGTGACAATAGGACACTGGGTGTCAACCCATCCATGCAGACGTAGGGCTGAGTGGGGGTGTCGCGATTTGAAGCAGTGAAGGGCAAGCGCCACTATATTGACATGGTGACAAAAAAGACCCCCCTAATGAGTTTCAAAACCCATCGAAGGTCTATGATAAGGTACTAGGGGCTAAATTTGCCATGATGAACTTTTGAATATAGTAAAAAAGAGACATTCCACGATCCTCCCCAACCAGCTCACTATAGCAAAATGATTGAGGCAATTCCGCAGCCCCTTTCCTCATACCTGCTTTCTACGGTAGGCTACCTTTTTACATTTGTAGCCCTTGCCGTCGGGTACTTGGTGCGTGCCCATTACTATCATGGTCTCAACAAGATCCCTGGCCCCTTTTTAGCCAGCCTCACCAGCCTCTGGAAGTGGAACGTGGTCCGCCGCGAGCAGATGCCTTTCGTCAACACCGCATTGCATGATAAGTACGGGCCGCTGGTGAGGATTGGGCCTAACCATGTCTCTGCCTCGAGTGCGGAATCGATACAGGTCATTCACCGGGCCAAGGGATTCACCAAGGTAATTCTGCTTTTCGCTACTCTCTGTCTCGCCGTTTTTCTCCCCGTAAAGTGACAAATACAACTCTACGCAACTAGTCAGGCATATACGGCATCTTGCAACCGAGATTTGAGGGCTCCGACTTGCACAATGTATTCTCGACTCAAGATGCCGAATACCACGCAGCGCTGAAGCGCACCATGGGGACCCTATACACCACGACTGCTGTGTCTAGCCTCGAGTTCCACCTCGACGATTGCACACAGCTCTTCATGTCGAAAATTAACGACATCATTGGCAAGGATAAGTCGGCGCCCATCGACCTGGCTGCTTGGCTCCAGTATTACGCCTTTGACTCCCTCGGTGCGGTCAACTTCTCGCAGAAGTTGGGCTTTCTCGATTCCGGAACTGATGTCGATGGTATATGTCACCTGGACCATGACCAGATGATGTATTTTGCCGTGGTATGGACACAACGCATACTCCCTTCCCACGAGGTTATCTACTGCTAACGGGTTTTTTTTTTCGTGGGACACTCGTGTAGTGGGGTCAGATCACCTCGGTCGAACGAGCGTGGTCAAAATTCAAGGCCCTTATCACTGGAGCAAGAAAGGAGAACCCACTATTCAATGTCAGTAGCTATGAGTTGTTCTCGCTTCAAGTCCAAGCTAATACCTTTCATGGATGCGAATAGTTTGCCCTTAAACTGGTGCAGGATCGGCAGACAAACCCAACCGAAGCAACTGACATGTTGAACCTGTTCCTAAATCTGCACAAGATCGTCCCAGAGAAATTCAGCATCAGTGATGTGATCGCAGCAGCATACATTAACGTGTAAGTGTTAGCGATAGACAAGATCAAACCCACCCTGGGGCTGGCATCTTCGCCTATCTGATAACAGTGTTACTGCCCACGATATCGTCGCCATTACGTTGAGGGCTGTAGTGTATCATCTCGCCAAAATCCCTGCTGTCCAGGAAAAGCTACAGAAGGAAGTCACCTGCGCAATCGAAGCAGGAAGATTATCGAACCCGGCCAAGTATTCAGAGATTACAGCGCTGAAATACATGTAAGGAACACCTATCGCTAACTCCGTTCCGCTAGCTGCTCTTAGCTACCCACAACGCGAAAGCTGACTAACCATGCGCGGAATCTCAGGCTCGCTGTTACGAACGAGGCGCTTCGAATCCACCCCAGCACCGGGCTCATCCTCGAGCGCCGTTGCCCTAAGGGCGGCGTAATTATGGAAGGGAAGCACATCCCAGAGGACACCATCATCGGGGTGAACTGCTGGGTCGTCAACCGGGACAAGGGCATCTTTGGGGAGGACGAACATTTTCACGGTAATCTCTCCTGCCTTTATCGGTCTACCGGGGATTTGCCACATACTCACACATGCAACGCACAGTTCGGAGCGGGCGAGAGAAATTGCATCGGAAAGAATCTCGCCATGATGCAGCTCACGAAGATCATTGTGGAGCTCTACCGGAACTTTGACATCACCCTAGTCAACCCAGACAAGGAGTGGAGAGTGTCGGGTGGTTGGCTCACTAGACAGACCGAGATGGATATGTTCCTGACAAAGAGGAGATGATTTTATCATCTCGCCATGCTAGTAAGATGCCCTTGGAGTAAAAGCACTTCGACGAAGCATATCCCAGGAACGAAGGCATACGTACTGTTGAGGTCCGATGCCTATCCATTAGCTTAAAGAAAGCAATATTCTACTGTTTGCTTCTCTCCTTGTGTGCTTCATCGTGATCACTAGGTAACTTAGGCTGCGTCTTGCGATATTCAAGAAGTCATTTATTCTGACTTAATATGGATGCTATATCATGTTACCCCCAAACGTATTGCCTTCAGCAGATTGTGAGAACATCTAGAATAGGCGGGAATTGATAATTGTCCAGCTAAGTCTAAGGACCATGGGAATGACTTTAAGGGGTGCCACTATAGCTGGTGGTTCACCGAAACTACATTCCTAGTAGAACTCCTGAACATGACCTTCTTCTTTATTTTTATTGTGACATGGAGAGCCAGAGCTGTGCATGGCTTGAAATCTGATGAGCTGCTGTACCATCTGCCACACTTGGTATACAGCCACAGCAGCGAAAACCGAAATCAAGCCTTCTCCTTCCCAGCCAGCTCAAGGTACTGGCCCGCGATATCGATAACCATGTCCTCATAAGTCTTGAAATTGAAGCCGACCTCGACCTCGGTCTGATGAGCGTTCCAGTTGACTGGTATAGTCGGTTGCTGTCCTCGACTAAATGTGCCCACCGCGACAGCCTTGGGGAAATGCTTTTGCACAACGTCCCAGGCATCGTCAAACACGTAAGGCTTCACAACCCCCAGGTTTCCAGAGACACCGTCCTTCAGTGCCAACATATGGACCTTTGCAGCATCATCCACGTGAGTTACACCCGCTGGCATAGGGTCTGCAGCAGACTGCCCAGTGATGATTGGCACAAGGATTCGGTTGGTTCCAGCGGTCAAAGCGCTAAGGCTCTGAGCTCTGTCATCATGTCCGAAGACAAATCCAGGAAAGACGTTCACGATGGTGAAAGACGGGTTATTATCAACGATGAATTTGTCGGTGGCATTAAGTACCGCGATCTTTCCCGCACTGTAAGCCGGAAGCATCGATGCGTAAGGACCGGGTATATTGGATACTCTAGATAAAGCAGTGATTTCCGTGGTTGGATCAGGGGGGAAAGGGATGTTGGCGAAAACCGAGGAAGTGATGACGAGTTTCTTGACCGATTGCTCCTTGTGCACTGAATTCAAAATATTTGTGACGCTCTTGACGTTAGGTTCGTATATTCCCGTTTAGGGGTTCAGAATGGGCGACGGCAGAGGCGAGGCAAGGTGAATAACATATGTCACACCTTTGATTGCCTGGTCATAAGCGCCCTCACATGTAATATCCGGGACCTCGATGAATGAGAGATTATCTGGCACTCCTAGAGCCTTGACCTTGGGATGAGAGGCGAGCGACTCGGATTGTGAGATGGAACGAATCGCGGTTCGGACAGAGTAACCTTCTTCGAGAAGGCTGACAAGGACCTTAAAGCCGATGAAGCCAGTGGCGCCGGTAAGGAGAACATTGGGGGATGACATGATGGGTGTGATGAATGTGGTATATGTACTGAAGTGAGTATTTGGCAGGAATAAACAGATCAGAGGTCGCTCTTAGACGGTAGGTGATGGTCAAGCGTTCATGTACGGCGTATAAGGCATAGTTGGGACGTCTAGCGGCTATAGATATATAAAGGAACTCTGGAGCGTGGTTCAGGTGTTAGACAGAGACACCGTGATCCCTTTGTACTTACTGCCCAAATTTGTATTATATATCAATCGCGCCACAGAGTTCGATCTGGATCTTTCAGCGCAGTGGGGCGACTAATGATGTCGGGTACTAATTCGGGAGCAAAACGAACAGTTTAATTTAGGTATGTAATGATGTGACAGTACTCACGATGGTGGGTGAGATGGCCGAATAGGGGTAGTTAAAGCTTTTACTATATTTAAGTTGGTTTCTACTGCGTAAGGAGAAGAGTTCTACAACATCATTATATACCTAAATTAAACTGTTCGTTTTGCTCCCGAATCAGTAGTACCTATTAAGCAGTTTGTGTAACCTCCTGGACCGCTGCGTTAGCTTGGGATCACTATCAACTTGTCTCTGGTAAGACATTCGGTTTATTTTAAGACGAGCTGGTTCAAGCCTTGGAACATTATAATGCAGATAAGAATAGAAGGGTACGAGTATTGCTGAAATATGGGGCTATACGACCCTTATCACCTGTATCTACATATATATAGGAGGGCTTCACCCTCCTATCCAGACTCCTACCTAGAACTAATACACTGGATCCTATCCTCATATATTCGTCTCATCGCAACACACCTTTGCGTATGATTCTGGATCATTTCTAATTAAAAAGACTCCCCCAGCCGAAGTCATGCATTTGAAGTAAAGTATAATTTCATGATGTTTCGGGCCCTCGTTCAGTTACTGTTTGTTGCTCTGCTCCCTCGTGCTTCATCCCATTCCAATTGCCACCCCTTAATGATCTTAGTATACAATATGGGTTCTACTTTGAAAATCAGTCTCGCAACATTACTTTGGCTCGCTCTCTTGCCATCGGTTATTGCAATGAATAGTACCTTCAATTGCCTGTGTATTCCAGGAGATGCTTGTTGGTCAAGTCTCCAAACGTGGTCGGACCTCAACGCTACCATTCATGGAAGGCTGATCGCAACAATTCCCCTAGCATCCATATGCCACAATCCAAATTACAATGAGGCATGCGCTGCTGATATTGCGGGGGGACTTCGATTCGCGGAAAAGAACAATGCTAGAATTGTGATCAAGAACACAGGACATGAGTAAGTGTTTCCATCTATTATGCCCTTGCTCGGATATATTTGCTAACCTCGACTATAAAACAAATGGACTTCTCAAAGCATTCAAGCCCTGGATATACTGGGTCCGTAGTCAATATGAGAGGTGCGTGCATTTTGAACAGAATTTAATTCTACTCACCTGTTTCGTGGCAAATATGTGCTAACTGCAGTATAGCTGGTGTCCAAGCCTTTAAGGCCTACACAGCGGCGGCAGCTTACGGACTCCGCATCGTAGGCGGGGAATGTGCCACTGTCGGACTTTCGGGCAGCTTTCTATAAGGCGGTAGTCATTCCACTCTTAGTTTGACACACGGTATGGGGGCCCAGACCAAGTCCTTGAGTGGGAAGTTGTGACCGTAATAGCTTGCGCACAAGGAAGAGAGGCATAGGCGCATTGCTACAGGTATTCTAACATAAGTTTCCTCGGCGTGCTGTACAATACCATTCATAGATCGGCTGCCATAAGGCGTGTATACTTTCGATTTCTGAGGTGTAACGCCTCATTTTCGTCATATCCACAGCCAAATGAATGTTTCTATATTTCACTTGCCAGTGTGGATATTGCCAAAGATCCCGGTAAGGTTTAATCATGATATAATTGGTGCACCGGGCTTTAGCTTAAACACCACTACTTCACATTCCTTTTACAGCAATCCAAACCCGAGATGAATCTTCCGGAAGGTAACGCCGACTATTTTATCAATTGTGCCACAGTACATCCGAAGTCACACGTTCCTTTCTCTGAATCCGGATAACGTCGAGTCGCTACAGCACTCATGGCCATTCTCACCGGTATATATCAGATACTTTGCACCTATCCTTAACTTTTACTCAGCAACGATGCATTACAAATATCTTGACGTGATATAACATATATTAAAACTTATAAACCAGCAGGAGTTCCTTTTATGTATCACGTTATATTCTTCTAATTACGGCCTAATAGCTCTAACTACTGGTTGAATGAGACTACCTACGGCTCGTTTCGAAATTTAGCGTAGATGAAACCACGCAACGGGACAGATAATAAACCAAGATAGTTGTAAATTAGGAAGATGCTACCCAACTGGGGTCAAATCATTGCCAAGAATATTCAAAGAGGGAGGATTGGGAGGTGTCGAGGCAGACTGGTGTAGGGAAACGCCATACAGGAATGGCGATGCACTGGTGCAAACTACACATTCACGAGAAGATCGGTGCTAGGCTGCAACCGACCAATCTGAGTAAGGGGGATGAGTTGCTTCAGAGGGCTTCTATGCAACCAAGAAAAGGAGCGGTGTATTCGTTTGACAAGGTGAATGTGGTTGGCCAAAAGCCCCTTACATACTATACGTACCTGCCAAGCTTAAACCTCCCTTACTACCTTTGCTTATGTGGCACTTATTTTCAGAGCCCAGTTACCATCATCTGCATTTTTCCATTTTCAGAAAGATGTCGCCAAATCAGCTGGATGTCGTGGTCGTGCCGGGGGCCTGGACTCAACCTAGCGCATATCGGAACCTGGCCGCCGCCCTGGAAGCCCGGGACTTCACAGTCCACGTCCCGGCCCTACCCACCAACGACGACAGCCGGCCTCCCAACTCGACCTTCGACGCTGACGTCGAAGCAGTCCGTCAGGTGGTGAAGCCTCTCGTCGAAGAGGACGGCGGCAAGGACGTCGTCCTGCTGATGCACTCGTACGGCGGCGTCGTGGGCACCAACTCTATCGCGGGGCTCGCCCGCCGGGACCGCCAGGTGCGGAACCTGCGCGGCGGTGTCGTCCAGCTGATCTATGCCGCGTCGTCCATGCTCGCCGAGAACCAGACCATTCGGACGGTTGTGCGGGAGGTCAACCTCCCGCGGAGGGGCGCGTTAGTCAAGTTCGAAGACGACGGCACGTGGTTCCCCTCCGACCCGGTCTCGCTCCTCTACCACGACCTGGAGCCCGAGGACCAGAAAGAGCAGCTCGCGCTGCCCCGGCACGGCAACTCGGCTTGCTTGACCGGCGAGGCGACGTACGAGGCTTGGAGGGGCATCCCCACGACGTATGTCCGTGCAGCCGAGGACCAATGGCTGCCGCCTGAGTTTCAAGACTTCTGCCTCGAAAATGCCGCAAATGCCGGAGTATCTGTCAATGTGGAGGTGCTGGACAGTGGGCACTCACCGTATGTCAAATTCGCGAATGAACTAGCCGATATGGTAGTGAAGGTCTGTAGATCTGCGTGATGGAGAGGGAACCGATTCAGGGTGAAATGGGATAGGTCTGAATTGCCTTGATTTTTCCATCGTAGGCACTAAGCCAATATATTGCTTTGTGACATCAGTACATAGTGTTATCTCTATCCCCACGGGAAGCCCTTTCTTGGGCATCTGTTTCACCTCGCTCTAGATACCCCTAGTTTGGGGCCAGGACTATATCATCGACTTACACGGGAATCGACTACTTAATATTCCTTTACCTCAGAGAAGACAAAAGACTTTTTTCGCTTGACTCGATAATATCTCGAATATTTGCTCGTTATCTTTAATGATTAACAATTAAAAGAGACGACTCTGCTAGTTCCGACAGCCCTTGGTATTAAAAAGAGACGACCTTATCTCGGACATTTATTTCCTGGGCCGGATATTCGTCTCTACGAAGGTAAGTTTGTGAGTTGTCGTTATTACCCTTAAATTAAGCACGTTTTGTCACGACTTCGGCAATCGAAACTTCATTAACGGGAATAAACAGCCCATCCCTAATCATTCCGCACTGTCTTCACCCCTACACATTTGTCTTGAGAAACATCTCCCCATCGTATAACCCAATCTTCTCAAAACCCTATCATTAACTTGACTTGGACCAACATCAACTTCTATAATGCGCTCAAACGTCAAGCTCCACCCGGGTTGTACTTGGATCCGGTACCCGTCTGAACAGCAGGCCGCCGGGCGATTCTGCCAATCCAGTTCAACAAATGTGGGAAGGCTTTCATTTCCTGCTCGGTGATGCCGCATATTTCCCAATGGCTCACCCAAGGCCAGGTCTTGATATCAGCAATGGAGTACTTGCCCTTACCCCTACCGGCCAGGTAGTCCCTCGGCTCGCCGGTATACTTGCCAGAAAGACGGATTTCGAGGACTCCGAAGACACGTAGGGTCTCGTCCCGAAACCTGGCGATTGCGTCTAAGGAGGCGGGGAGATAAGATCAGAATCCTACAGGTTGTGATTTGGACACGGAGCCTCACTCACATTCAATTTTCTCGGGGGCAGCTTTGGTGAAGTGAATCAGCTGTCCCTGATAAGGCGCCCCCGAACCGTGCCAGAAGAAAAGCCACTGGAGCAGCTCGTTATTCTCGAGTTCGTCCTCGAAGCCGAATTTCTTCTCTTTGTCGGCGTTCTTGAGCAGATAGATTAGAGCGGCGGAGGACTCGTGTACCGTGACGGGTGGGTTATGTCTGTTGTCGATCACGACGGGGATGCGACCATTCGGATTTAGTCGGAGGAACCCTATTAGATCACGTATTAGACCAAATCCCCCGCTGGTAATTCAATGGCTCTCGGCAGGGTTCGTTGTCGGATAACGTACATTCCTTCTTCTGCTCGTTGGACCAGACGTCGACGAGAGTTGTTGTCCACGAAAGACCGTATGCTTCGGCCAGTTCTTCCAGGAAGATCTGCACAGCCTGGCCGTTTCCCGTGTTTGCGGTAAGCAGATGGAGGGCTTTTGCGGTTTTCACCTCGACGGGTGTGTCGGAGACGTACAGCTTATCCATAGTCGAGACTGAGATCCGCGCTCGACAGAATCTTGGCCCAGCAAAAGCAATATTCGACTGTGATAATAAGCGGGAAAGAACTCGCGGCAAAAGGGGACGAGGAAGAAACAGGCAGGAGGGCTTGAGAATCATTGAGGAGGTGTCGATGGAGGGCGTAGGTTTCGTACATGGCTTGATGGACGGCACGGCGTGACGGAACGAGATATGCTCAACCCTGGCTGGTTTGGAGGTCAGGGGTCTGACGGACGGTAGCATCTTGGGACCCGGGGGGCCGGGAGGTGCTGCATACTCAACTCCAGACGGGACCCAACTGCATTAGGAAGTACGTAGCGCAAAGCTGATAGGTGCAGCACCAACATGCTGTGTTACTAGCCTAGCGTCTA
Source organism: Biscogniauxia marginata (assembly GCA_022695795.1). NCBI lineage: Eukaryota > Fungi > Ascomycota > Sordariomycetes > Xylariales > Xylariaceae > Biscogniauxia > Biscogniauxia marginata. The sequence continues at coordinate 59,255 of MU404210.1, forward strand.
ATTACTAATATAACTGCCAGTAGGTACGCAGGGAGGCAACTACATGCTGTATCACCAACACCGGGCGTCTTTTGTATCTTCCTTCGTACTCCTATCTTCTCTCCGCGCCTGATAGTTTTGTTTTCCGGCAGAGTAGGCAGAACGTATTTCTTCCTGCTGCATTCTTTGTACGTAGAACCAGTTTCGAACCACAATTCATTCGGGAGCTTCGCAAAAAGCCCAGCACCGGGGCAGAATGGAAGCCATATCTGATTTACTTTCGTGGCCGCGCCTCGGGTTGACGGTTGCCATCTATTTCGCGACTCTGGCTTTTTATCGACTGTTTCTCCATCCTCTGTCTCGCTTTCCGGGCCCCAAACTGGCGGCAGTGTCGCGCTGGTACGAAGCCTACTATGACGTCGTGCAGAACGGCCAATATACCTTCAAAATCGCGGAACTGCACAGAAGATACGGTATGTCTTGGCGCGCCGCCCTTTCCACTCCCGTCTCTCTCCCGTCGCCACCAGAAAGCTTAACTCCTTCGCTGCCGGTACGCAGGCCCGATTATTCGTATCTCCCCTCACGAATTGCACGTTAGCGATCCCGCCTTTTTCGACCAGCTCTACCGGCAGGATGGCGTGTGGGACAAATACGACTGGTCGGTCGATGCCTTTGCCACGCAGGGCGCCGTGCTCCTCACCCCCCGGCACGAATTACACAAAGCCCGTCGACAGCCCTTGAATCCGTTCTTCTCCAAGGCTAAAGTGAGCAGTCGTCAAGATATGATTGATCGATACCTGGGTAAGCTGTGCGACCGTATTTCCGTGTTCGCCGAGTCGCGCGAGACGTTCAACTTCGGGGCCGCCATCACTGCCTTTGTCCGTGACGTGGCCTTCGATTTCATTCTCGGCAAGAGCTACAAGAGTCTCGATAGGGATGATTTCGACCAAGCCATGGTGACTGCAAGTAGCGGATCCGGACAGGTCTGGCGCGCGACGAAGCATCTGCGGTTTATCGGGCCCGTGCTGAAATCCGTACCAATTGACTGGATCATAAAGTACGGAGATCACGGCACCAAGCTGTTCTTTCGCTTTATGAAGGTAAATATTTCCACCATCCTTTCATTATATCTGCCGGAAACCGTGTTTACTGAGACTACACGCTTTTCAGGAAAACATGGAGGACACGGAAAGGCTGGTGGCGTCCATAATATCGCCTTCGCCCGTCGAGACCGCCACACGTAGTATAGTCCATGAGATTATGGAATCGAAACTGCCGGCGTCAGAAAAGACGACCAATCGAGTTTTCGACGACGTGGCCACTATCACCGGGGCCGGGTTCGAAACAACTGCCGGTGCTCTGCGCGTAGCACTTTTCCACGTATTCGACAACGAGGAAATTCTGCAACGACTGCGAGCCGAGCTTGCCACTGTCGACACTCGCAATTTGAAGGTACTCGAGCAACTCCCTTACCTGAAGGCTGTATTGATGGAGGGCCTGCGTATAAGCCCGGCCCTCGGCACGCGTATGGCTCGCATCGCTCCGGACAGGGACCTTCTCTACGGGCAATGGCGAATACCCGCCGGTACACCTGTGGGAATGACACTTGTACTGCTACACGCAGATGAAACTCTATATCCTGACCCTCGACGCTTCAACCCCGACAGGTGGATGGGCCCTGACGGCGGACAAAAGCTCGACAAGACCTTTGCCCCCTTTCTGAGGGGAACAAGGGCCTGCCTTGGCATGCAGTAGGTTTTCCCCTCCTTTTGTTTGTCGTTTTCCAGCAAATTCGGCAGAGCCGATCCGAAAACCATGCTGATATATTCGCCATCACATTGCCTAGTCTTGCGTGGGCCGAGATGTACCTACTCGTCGCTGGCCTCGTCGACCGCTTTGATTTTCGGTATCTAAATGCTCGAGCCGATGACTTTGAATGCGACAGCGATCAGTTCGCAATCGGGACGAAGGGCAAGAGTGTTTTGGAAGCCACTGTATCGCTTCGGAGCGGGTGAGAATGCGCATGAACGTAGCCTTAATCCCCACATCAACAGATTGCCTATATAAGCCCGAGCAGTTTCTGCCTCAAACATGGGGGTGAGCTGTTGAGATATCGCGTGCATCGTATCACACGCGCATTTTCTCCTGTCTTTCCCATCCCGGGTGTGGCCAGAGCCTGTTGAGGCTGTATTGGGCATTGAAAAGAAGCTTTCCTCGTCTAACGTTTCACCCGAAGTAATGCACCGGTGCGATGCAGAACCTTGAAAGGGCGTGCGTGAAATAATGATGACGGTCGCGTCGGCCTAGGGGCTGCCAAGTTGCGAGCGAGGCTGTCAAATTGTTACCTACCTAATCTGACCGCCCAATCTAAGTGAAAACAGAACATATGCGCTGATTGTCCTACTCTGTCCTACCAAACAGGCGTAGATCAGGAGGGGTGTGAGTGTAGTATAATGCACGGCAATCGCGCGGAGCAGATTGTCCCGGGGCTCCGCTTGAGACAACGGTTGTCCGGCTCCGGCTGCGGAACGGAGCACGGGCGCTTACACCTGTGGCACGAAAGGCGGCCGGGGCGGGCCAGAACCCGAAGGGCGTGCCGGCCGGCGCACCGCCACGATGAACCAGCAGACACGGTGGTGCCGCATGTTTGATACCTATGGAGTTCTTATAGAAGGTTTGGCGGCAATCAATGTCAGTAGATACAGAACCGCTTTTCCATCCGATGTTACGGCCTACAGATGCAACATTCTCCTACTAGACAATGAGATTACGGATAAGCCACAGCCTCGCTACACATCTCACTGTTACAATCATTGCCTGCTCTTGGGTAATCGCGGAAATTAAAGCTTCAGTATTTGCCACCGTAGTTCCATTCGTCTACTCAAAGGAGGAAGACCCTAAGAGACGGGATGAGAAATCCATGCCCTTTTGTAGTAGTAATGCCTTAGAAAACTCAGGCACCATTGAGCACCAGTTCATGTTGAACGACTGGGCTGTCCAGTACATAGATCATTTCCTCCCGTGGAGGCCAGATCTATCAATACCTACATCGGTATGGTGCCGTACTTCGGGATCAAACTACTTAGTCGGTCACTCGGGGCAGCATCAAGCCCGAAGAGGCCCCCTTACCCGCCGATGAACGATTGGTGATTATTAGCAACACTATGTTCCACCCCGTCCCGTACACGCCTTCTCTAATGGAGTTTCTTGGCAGGGCCGCACTACGCAACTGCCGTCGCTGCTATGCTACGGTCAAGAATCACGGCCCTGGACGGAGCAGCGAAAGCCGAGGAGGAAGGCCAGGAGATAGATGTGGCACGGACAAGGCCAACCGCCGAATTCAAACGCGGAGTTCATCGAGCTGCAGGATGATGTCGAAAGGATCGAAGACAGAATGACAGAGAACGGAGAACTAACTGAGCAAATCCGACGCAAGTTCGGAAATCTAGCATCCTAACTCGTCGGGTTGGGAGGAAAGATCGAGAACACCCTTGTGGGTATATATATTGACGACATTTTGAGATCGCCCTTGCTTTCTTGACATTCTACTGTCGCAGTTGTTTCAATTCCGACTTGGTCTTCGGTTTCTTGGTCTTCAAGTTTTATTTTCCTTTTCCTATCACTGGTCTTCGAGTTCTCTGTCTTGAAGTAATCCATCCAAAAGCTCCGGGACTTGTCTTGCGCCAACTGCTTCCGCCATCCACTGCAAATACTGTTTTGTACAATAAGAGCTCAATGGGATTTGGTAATGTACCGAAACCGCTCTTGGTGCATCCGTATACCCGAATCGCCTCTAAACGCTCAGCGGAATGTGATTCGAAAGGTATAGTCTTGAACTGTCCCTTTGAGTTGGTTACAATCTTGTCGATATCTTGCAGTCTGTTCGGCAGCCTGGAAGGCTGGCCAAACTCTCCTCACGTATTACTCAGAAATCGGAATTATATATCTGGTAGGCGATGAAGCGACCTATATTCGGCTCACCTTGCAAAATACTGCCTTACTCTATTTAGTATTGGCTACATAGCCGTTGCTAATAATTTTCATACTCGTCTTGACAACCCTAAACTACTCTACGCCTATTGGCAAGGCTTCGGCCTCACAGCGATCCTGTTAGGGATTGATCACAGGGACCCTGGATATCTTGAGGGGGGATAGCACTCTCGGGGGAGCTCGCCGAAGATGTCAAGCTGGCAGTGCACCCGCACATAACAATTCCAAAGACCCTATCTCAAGAATAGAAGTTTCGACTCGTGATGAGAAGGTTATCGGCAAGGTTGTGTACTGTTGGCCTCTTCAGTCATTTTCTCTTATTTGGTAGCTATAGGCTCGACCAGCCATATCATAAGCGGTACAAGTATTGGATTGATAAGGTATGATGAATACGAGATTTGCATTTACGTGGCTGGCATGCTGAAAAATATATATATCCTGATGATAAGTTGAGTATTTTCTACCGCCAATGTAGGACGATTCATCTGCTAAAATTTTCATTTAGATGCTCTGTTGTTGAGTAGTATTATTAACAACTTACCTTTCGAATAAACTACGGGTACGTATTGTAAGACCGAGTCAAGCGTGTTAAGGGGCGTTGAAATTTGGAATATTTCTCCCAAGTGAGGAATAAAGGTCCTTGTTTACTTAATGGCCACTTCGATACATTCACACGTTCATACAAAGAGAAATGTGGGATGAGATAGCACTAGAAATGTCGCCATCATGCCCAGTCCTTAACAGAGATTGAGTTTTTCAGCGCCAACTAGTTGTCTTCACCGTTAGTTCAGAAAGTATCATCAGCATGATCTATGCTTCTGTTCTTAAGACTCATCCCAGCGATGAACGCGACGGTACCGATCCGATCCATTGATTGAAAAATCGGACATATGATTATAGAAATACGCACCCGTGGAATGAACTTTTCCGAGAATAAAAAAATGTTTATGTAAATCATCATGAGCAACCAAGGAACTAGTATCTGAAGAAAAATTGAGTAGGGAGTGAGTACATGATTATAATCTAGTTAGTACCAAAAGGTTATAGAGAAGAAGGCCACAGTATAAAAACTGTGTAAACAATTAATAATTAATAAATATCGCGATAATCCTTAAACCTCCCATGTTGCGGTCATTGAATGAGGCTACTCCAGTTGGTAGTACCTAGATAAGCAAAAGACATTTCATAGCCTCAATCACCTCCGATACCCACTCTTATTGACCCATTTCAGCTGATTTTGGTCGTCCATATCATATTACAGGCTTCACAGGGCGTGCCACAGGCTGCTATCTTCTTCGACACCACCAAATCATGCCTGACGCAAGAGCGGCGACTCCAACCGTCGACCAGGCGACTACCAGGATAATCAATCCCGTGCTCATGGTGTTTCTCTTACTGGCTGTGTAATAGCGTCTAGTCTCTCGGTGCGAGGATTATGATGTTGCAGTTATGGTTCAGGAAGAGAACCAATTTGATTTTGTGGTGGTTCCTATCAGCTACAAAATACAAAGTACCTAGCACAAGGCATATTTATACGGAAATTATTGCTGTGGTTTCCAATGCTAGAATTCTATATTACCTCGTGTGACTGACTACTCACATGATGCTTCTATTCACTAGGTATCGTCATGGGATGATTTTTTATCGGTGAATATATCCATAGCTAGGAGAGAGGTATTATTGAATGAAATCCGGGCACCTCTAATGGAAGTTAGCATGAACTATCATGAGTTTCTTGCTTGCCTAGCAGCAACATTCAACGTCACCTGTAGGGTACAGTACAGATTGGATGACTGTCAACCTACATTGAATGGAACAAGGTGGTAAGCAATTGGATAGAACACAGCATAGTTAATAGACCAACCTAGATAGATTGTTGGAAGCCCATTCTATTTGCTGTCCCGGTCTTGGACCTAATTTAAGTCGGCATCAAAGTCATCAACCAACATCATGTTTTCTCCGATCACTTATACCGATGTATACCGATACCGCACCATATCCACTATGTGGCCAAGATACTAGATAGATATCACTACGTCTAGGCACGTCACTAGTTAGCTTGACGCAAAACGGCTTTCGTGTATCGTGCTATCTGACGCCGAACCCCTGCCGCCAATCAGTGTATACGGGATATCCTTGTATTTAATACTAGCCTAGCGTACGGGACTATGATCAGACAGGCAGACAGGTCAGGTGAGCCGAGTCTTGGGAGTGTGTCCTCGGCCCCTGACCCCTGATCATCCTACGATAGGTCCCGTCCACTCTAACCGCAGTGCTAACGCCGGTTAAGTTTAGCCCAGATCGGGAAAAGATTGAAGGGGGTCGATTAAGCGCCCAAGTGCCTAGCGAATGAAACGCACGTGATGCCCATGACCGCAAGCGCCCACACCACCACCATCACCCACTACTACCAACCATTATCGCAAACACGCGAGAGGAAACCCATGGCGTTTTGGCTGTCCCTTACTTCATCGTACATAGCAGATGATACCTACCTACCCGAATAGAGAAAGAAATCCCCCGATTATTCCCGGGTTTTCCCCGCCGTCGGGCGGCAGAAAAGGTCCCACCACCGAGGAAGCGCCTTGGAGATAAGATATCTTTTTCTACCTAACCTACTATTTAATCTACTACCTAATCTTCTCTGTAGAAATGACGTCAAGTTTTCCAGAGTCGAAGGAATCTGGAAGGGGGGGATGGATGCGAAGAAAAAGGAAGAGACGGTGAGCTTCAGGTTGGTCAGATAGGAGACAAGGGGGTTTGAGATGCTACGGCAATAAAGAGAACATGGGTGCGCTATTCGCATTGACAAGATCTTAGCTGCCCCGCCAGCCAGCCAGCAAGCCCAGCCTTCCCCCACTTACACCCACATAGCTTCTACCTAGTTTACATACCTACTACTTTCACGATGTTTTACATTGCAGCGCAACCGTTCTTTTCCTTGCTTATACTGACTATCATGTTTGTTTCCGATAGAGATCTAGAACGCGGGGAACGTCCATTACATACCTAGACAATTGAGGGTCTAGAACAAAAAAGTAAAACATAATTGTTGTAGCGAAAGAGAATCCCGGTACGTTCTTTAAAAAAAAAAAAAAAAAGGGGGGGGGGGAAGCAACAATTCGGACATAAGATGGGGAGAGAAAGAAAGCCAAGTAGAACACACGGTCGCACATCCATGATTCCGTACGCACGCGCGAATTCCAAGCCCCCGAATTCTATTCTTCATGCTAAACTTGTGTAATACCGTACTAGTACCGATTCGGTAGGTAAGGTTCCCATCCAAACCAACCCATCGGGTTCTTATCCATCCATCTATCTCCCCCCTCTAACTCTCTCTCGCTATCGCTCTCAATAACTTATAACCTACATATGACAACCAACTCTCTCTCTCTCTCGAAAATGACGTAACAAATCAATCCGAGCAGGCTAGGGACATGAGGTACCCAAGACAAGAGTAGACGGCCTAGAACGAACACATATAATTGAAACTTGTAAAGCATAGTAGCGGTGAATCTGTCTTACACCCATGTACTTTTTAGGTTACGTAGGTAGGTAGGTAGGTAGGTACTTTTCCCAAACATGTATTCTAGGCTACCGCTTTAGGTAAGTCTAACACACACATACACATACACATACACAACGCACACATACATGAACACCTTGTCGTTGTTGTTGCCTCCGGAAGCAAACCGTTCGTTGGTAGTTCCAACTAGGCATATATGCAGAACCGAGATATTTATTTAGTAGAATGGCGTATCAATTGATCCTATAATCCGCAAAACATAACTCGTAGTAAGTGATATGCAACTCCAAACTAGTACCTGCCTACCTACTTATATACCTACTTACTCCAATGGATCCACGCGGATTAATTGATTCCATACCTACCTCACGTCAAATCAAATATATATGTAAGGTACCTATGTATATATACAAAACTGGCCCTTCGGAGTTGTCCGATTCCCCCAAGTTCCACGTCACATTCGAATGCACGTATACATGCATGTAAGTTTGTCTTCGGCGGGGGACGAGGGAGGGTTAAAAGTTGGAAGGGTTTGGTTTTCGTTGCTTTTTCGTTACGAGGTGATGCTTCGGGACCCTTGTCGTCGCATTCATTACATATGCACCCTATGTATGTATTCCCCGTCTTGCACAAAATCCGATACATACATACATACCTATATACCTACCTACATGCATATATACATAAATTTATACATGTAATATGTAAGGTAGGTAGTAATTAACTCCTTGAATTGTCACCCTACTTTCCTTTTTTTTTTGTTTCTTTTTTTTTTTTCTTTTCTACCCCCCCTCTCCCCCCTTCTCTACTGTAGTATGTTTATCTTTGCACAATATCATGCAGCCTTGTAGATCACCCGGTGTTAAGGATCGGAGGGGTAGTAGTAGCGTCGGGGTGAAGTTGGTGGATTGGTGGGTTAGTTTGGGTTGAAGTTGGAGTCGGAGGTTGGTGTAACTATACCTACGAAACAAGGGGGAAGGAAGAAGAAGAAGAGAAAAATGGGGTAAAATGGAAAAAAGAAAAGAAAAAGACGATTCGGTATGCATGTTTGATTGACAGGGCTCTGGATTCTGCAATGGATCTTTTTTTTCTCTCGTACGAAAGTACGAAAGAGTATGTATGTATGTAAATATGTATGTATGCATGTGTCAGCTTCATTCAGCCTTGCCTTGCTTGAATCCTCCTCCTCGTCCTCCCTACTTTTCGGTGTGTAAGTAATATATATGTAAGTAGGTAAGCTTTGGAAAATGGTAGGCTGGGGTACGGTCGAGGGGGTTACAACAGGTATCATCGGTACGTACATACATACGTAAACGTGAATAAGCGAGGGTAGGTAAGTAGGTATATATGCAGGTAGGGTAGGTATGGTTGCATTGCAATATGAAAAGCAAACCCGAACCTGAACCGAACCAAAGAGAAAATATACCTTGGTAGGGGTTTTTTGGAGCTACCTAGAGCCGAGCCCTTTTTTTCGCATCATCTATCCCATGGGCAAAGTCGGGGACCTAGGAGAAGACGCGGGTAATTTACACACCCAAAAAAAACCTTGCAACCTTAATTCTTAATTGGGAACGCGGGTACGAAAAGAAGTATCCGGCCCGACGATAAATCGGTAGCCCATTAGCATTATTAGCCGAAGTCCATTAGTACCTATCAATCGTAGAAAGAAAGCCCATACCGGATGGAAGCACATATACTAGGTATTTACTTAGATGAGCATTAAAACACCAAGAACTTATAAATAAAATCTTTCGTCATAAATGTTCTCTTCATTGCTAGACTAGTCATATCTAAGAAAATCTAAATCTCCTAGATTTTCCCTCCTAACAATCTAGAACTGATATTTCTTTCTTTCAGATAACCGTAGATAGAAAATAACATCAAGGAAAAAAATCCTTTGCGACCCCGTAAAATCACAATCCTGATCTTTCCTCTCACGTGTTGGTATATCCAGGATCAAGAGAAATATCTGTCTTAATAAGAAAGGGAAAGGGGGGGGGGGGGGGGGGGTAAAAATAAAAAAAATTATTTTATTGGAATTTGGAGTAAAATTAAATATTATTTTTTATTAAATTATTTTTTTTATTTTCTAAAAGACTAA
>MU404211.1:0-66005 GCA_022695795.1 Biscogniauxia marginata
ATTATATATTTATAATATAAAGAGTAGTTTAATATAACTTATTATTATAATATAAATAAAAAAGAAATTATATTAAATAAAATATTAATTAATTAAGCTTAGTTAGTCTTAGTTAAGGCCTTGATTAACTAAGACTAAAAAAAATCCTAATTAATTACTAATTAGTTACTAAATTACAACCTTGTAACATATTAAAAAGGTTCAAGTTTACCTTATAATTAACAAGTTATTTTAATTATTAAGTTAAATTAAAAGGTTTTAAGTGAATTTCACTTATTTAATAAATCAATATTTTGAAAAAAGGTTTAATTCATTTCAAAATAACTTACTTTATAATATTATATAAAAATTTTATTAATTATAACTTTTAATAAAGGATTTTGTTTTTAAAAAACTTACATTATAAAACATAATAATAATAATAACAAAATAGAAGTATTAAACTTAAAAACAGTATATTTATAAAGATTAAAAAGCGACTTTAAATAATTTAAATAGTAATATAATATAAATGACAGTGATTTCGTAAGGGTTAATAAGTGACTTGTTTTAAAAAATAAATTATAAGGGAATTTATTTCCTTTACTTATTTCAAAAATTTTATTATAACATTTATTAATATTATTTAATATTATTTAACATTATATAACTTTATTGAAATTCTTTTACGTTATTATTTTAAATAATTTATATAATTTATAATGACTTCATTCGATATTTTCGATAATAAGTCTACTATTTCTGAATCTACTATTGAAATTTATTAATCGGGTAATTCTAATAGTATTAACTTAAAATTAAAAAATAATAAAGCTTCAAAGAAAAAAAACAACCCTAATTTTAAATTAGAACTAAAGAATAAATTTGAGGCTTATATAATTAAAAATGGGTTATTTACTTGAACTTTATTACTTATTAATTTAAATAAGTTAAATAAAATGACACTTTATTATATAATGAAGTTATTTATTTGTTATTTTAAGTGTAATTTTAATTTAATTATAAAGGTTAAAAGGGTTTTAACGTCGAATTTTATTTGTTATAATGTTTTTAAACACCTTATAATTACTTTAACGAAAAATCTAAAAAAGAAGGAAAATAATTTAATTATTTAATAGATTCACTAACTAGATAAAATTCGACTTATAATATAATAAAGGTTTTTATTAAATTAAAAGAGCCTTTATTATATATATATATATTAAAGTACATCTCACGTCGAATTTAAAAGGTTATTTTTAAATGACTTAAATTGGTTTATTTTATTTAAATTAAAAAAGATTTTCGAAATTTTCGTTGAATGAACAGTTTATTTATAACCCGAAATTTATATAACTATGTTTCGTGGTTTATTACTTCTTTATTAAGTTTGGAAAATTTTAATATTAATAATTTCAAATTATTCAAGGCAAACTCAAAATAATTCAGAATTTATAAGCAGGGTTATAAAATTAGTTACTAGTTTTTAATCATTTTTTAGTTATTAACTAACTTACTAGTTTTAATTAAGCCACTAATTAACTAACTAACATTTAATCATAGTTAGTTAATTAATAAATAATAAAAATTTAAAAACTAATTTAAATTTTAATATTAAATTTTTTTTCTCAAAATATTAAAGAAAATATATAATTAAATTAATATGATTATTAATATAAATTATGCTATTTTAAATTTTTTTAAGTTAAGAACTAAAAAATTTTTATTTTAAAATAATGAACTAATTAATAATTCTAAGGTTTTAAATATTATATATAAAATTTAATTTAATTAAAAACGTTAAATATAATAACTTATTTAAATATATTATAAAAAAGTAGAATTTTATATTAATTATTTGTTTTAACTTAATTATAAACTTTTAAGAAATATCATTTTAAATATTAACTAAATTATTATAATTTTAAGTAAATACTATATAAAATAATTAATGACTTTATTAACTTTAACTCTTTAAAAATAAATAAGTATTTCATATATTATAATATTAAGTTAATCATTTAACTAGTTATTTAACTTGCAAATTTTCATTGTAAAAAACGTTTATTTTTAATGAAAAGAAAAAAAATTAAGTTATTTAATTAAATAGCTTTTTAATTATTAAACTTAAAATTATACTTTTTAAAAATAGAATTTAATTACTTTGAAATTTTAAAAAGTCAATTATTTAAAGAGTTAATTAATTAATAAGTTTAATTATTTATTTTAACTTAATTATAAACTTTTAAAAAACCTTAATTTAAATAATTAAATAACTTTTTAATTGAATATTGTAAAATTATAGTTCTTTAAAACTATAATATATAAAATCGTTATTTATTTAATTTATAAAAGAATATTAAAAGTAAAATTAAATTAAGTGTTAATTTAAGTACTTAAAATTAATTGAAGTCAAGTCATTATAATGACTTAAACTAGGTTAATTAGTTAAGTATTTAAAATGCAGGGTTATAATTAAGTTAATAACTTAATTTTAACTAGTAACTTACTAAGCTTTTTATTTATTTAAAAAGTTATGTTAATTATTAAATATTTTATTTAATTATTTAAAATAAGATTTATAAAAAGGTAAAATTAAATTTTATTAAACTTTATATTTATATAATTATCTAAAAATTCTAAATTTAAATGTATAAATAAAAAGATATTTTAATTATTAATTTAAATTAAAGGGGTTTAATAAATTTTATTAAAATGGAATATACTTAAATATATATAAAATTAACCTTTTAAACTTATAACATTATATTAATAAAAACTAGAATTTTAAGTTTAATAATTAAAAGGTTATTAAATTAAACAAATATGTTATTATTTAATAATAAAAGTTTTTTATAATAAGAACTTATAAGTTAAATAACTTACTTTAAATAATATAAAATCTAGTTTTTATATTATTTAAAAAACCTTAGTAAGTTATTAATTAACTTGTAAAAAACTTAAGTTAATTAGTAACTTAACTTAAACTAGTAACGTACCACATAAGCGAGTAAATAAAACAAGCTCGCGAACGAAATTTCATAGTTATTATATTTTTAACTATTAAAAATCATTTACGTCGCATCGAAATTAATTAATAATTATTATTATTCGAATTAGCTTATTTAGCTTTACACTTTAGAAATTAAATACTTTTTTTATATTAAGTATTTAGTTTTTTAAAGTATAATTTATATTATTTAGTTTATTATATTACGATAATGTAAAAATATTAAAAGTAAAGAAGAAAAAAAATCTAAAATAATCGTTAAAGTAATTTTAGTAATTAAATACATTTTAAGCTTTATATAAGCCTTATTATTTAGTAATAAATATAATAGCGGAGTAGTTACTTATTATCTTGTTACTAAGTTAAACTAAGCCGTGATAAAAGGGTTAATTAACTAAAATTAAAGATTTATATTTATTAATAACTAATTAGTTATTAAATTATAATCTTAATTTAAATCATTATAATAATTAATTAATTTAATTTAAGTCGTTATAATAACTTAATTAGTCTAGTTTAAATTAATATTTTAATTAATTTAATTAAACCCTTTTTAACTTAAATTATATTTTAATTACTTTATTATAACTTTATATATTATTAAATAAGTTATAAAAATTAAAGGTGTTTAATTATTTGTTTATATTATAATTTAAGTGGCTTAAAAGTTAAATAGCTTTATTTTTAAATTAAAGTTATTAAAAAAACTAAAATATTTAATTATAAGTAATAAAGCAAATAAACCTTAAAACGGCTAAATCTATTAAATCTAATAAGAAAAGGGCTTATAAAGCCTTTATAACTACTTCAATTGTAATAGCATAGTTAATATATTATATATATTTAATTAATTAAACAACTCTTTAACTTTGTTCCCCGGCTCGTGTTATTAAAAGCCAGCTACTATCCAGAAACGCAGAGAGCTCCGAAAGCCAGTGCTCCGTAAAAAGCTATGCCACCAACCGACAGGGCGTTGGCAGCGGCGGTAGCGGTGGGAGCGACTACAGTTTCAGAGGCCTAAGTGAGATTAGTTGAAGTTGTTTTAGATCATGGAAATAGCATTCACGGTAGTAGATAATCCGGTCTCGTTGATGTCTCCAGTGGTAGTAGGAGCGAGAGTTACAGAACCAGTGGCAGAATCGCTCGTCAAAGAGGAAGACTCCTCAGTGGCTGTAAGCGTAGATGCCAAGGTCGGTTCAGTCGCCCCCGTAGTTGGGGATTCCGTAGTAGTGGTTACTGACTCCGCTGTAGTAGAAGAGGCAATAGACGTAGTCGGGGAGGCTGGCTCATTGGAAGAGCTAGTGACGAATGATGACCCGGCAGGGATAGCGGGACCGACGTCGAGCTGCGTGCCAGAGAGTGGTTCAGTAGAGAAGCCGCATTGTTCACCAGTATTGGATAGGGTGCTGCCATAGTAGTGCCAAATGTTCTCATTTTCAGGTCCAGAACACTGAATACAGTTCTGGTAGTTCGTTAGGAAAATTTGGTCATTGCAAGCATCAGCACTTTCTCGGGCTTGGATAATAGCTTGGCCTGCTGAAAGTCAGTCCTTCTAGATTCCCGAAGCGTGGAAGTACATGCATACCACAGTTGTCGTGGCAGTTGTAAGCGGGGGTTCCAGGTTCCTGACGCTTAAGTAGACGAGAAAATAACTGTAGCTCATCAGTAGAGGCCGAAACTAGAGTAGCGCCGGCGACAAGGCCCGTAATCCAAGAAGTTGTGATCATGTCGGCAAGGATTGGATAAAACGAACGGCTGTTTATTAGATAGTCAACTGTCAGAAGGAATTGGCCATACCACCAGAAAGAAAAACCTTGGATAGACAGAATCGCAACCACGCCAGCTTATATGTACTACAGGACTATGTAAGATGCACGGTTTCCGGGGAGCATGTTTGCCAAGATGCAGCTCCGGTTAGGATCAGTTGATGCAGCGTCAGAGGCTAGCCGACGCTCGGAGATGAGCTCGTATTTCCAGGAGCAGGATCAAACGTCTCCTCCAGCCTAGACGATCGTTCTATGGCGCGAAACTTCTTCTTCCGATCACACGAGTGTAAAGTCATCCGAAAATCAGTCCAAGCTTGGGTAGCAGAAGACGATTCGGCCGATGAACCAAGAACATATTACTTGGTTGTTCCTTGGCTGCCACCAGAAAAGGGCCAATGGAAATGGCTTTTGGCCGGTCTCTTTTCAGTCGAATTCTTACTAATCGGCACATAACACGAAACAGGAATGAAGCGCACATCTCGGTAGTCTGTGACTTGCAGCTAGCGTTGGCTTGGACCATTCAGAGCATCTGATTAGATCAGATTAGATTAGATTGATAAAATCTGGCCAATCAGAGCGCATCCACTTGTCGTGATTCGCTCCGTCTTAGCTTGGCATGCCACGCCCAGTGTAATAGTAGTCATAGTAGTCTCCTTAGCGCCATCAGACAAACCGGCAATTAGTCGTTGCCAAGGGGGAAAGGTCTGATCAACTGCTAATAATCACACCATCTTTAAGGTCAGCAAGCCGAAGATGCACGTAACGAGCATGTGAGAACGTATACTGTATTCTGAACCAAGATCTCATATGTACCTAAGTTCACGGCTTTCCTGCTCTAACTAGAAACTAAGCCCTCCGACCTCGGATAGTTTGTCTTTGTCCACATTATACACCATACCATACAGTACTCGGCTTGGTCACAGAGAAAAAATACGCAGGCATGGAAAAGTTGTGAATGAAAGCCAAGTCGAGACTACTCATGAGCGATATCTTCTGTAGCACCTAGGGTATTCCCGAGGTATCCATATGGTGGTCTCCCCAAGCCGGCATGCTTGGGTCGAAGACGCAGGTTATATCAGGCAATATGTAGGATGAAAGGGAGTTGGTGCGGGGATACACCTTCGCTCCAAACCGGAACCGAGCGACCTCCTTTTCAGGCAACTGGCAACTGATATCTCAGCGATTGATTATATTTGCTCATACTACTACACGAAGGAGGGTCTTTGTGCCTTGGCAATCGTTCTCCTGGTTTTGGATGAGGTGCCCTACTCGTTCGTGCCGCGAGATAAACTAGACTCTCGGTTAATATTTATACAGACCTATCTGCACCTACTTGCCTCCGCATTTCATACTGCTCGTAGCCACGCATGTTTTCCTGCCACCTACTTTGACAACTCATTGAATAATTTGAGATGAAGTTCAATCAGCTGTCCTTGCTGGCTGCCCTAGCCGGGATTCAGCTCGCCAGAGGCGAGGAAGAAGTTCATGGCCAAGGTGCTGAAGGTACTATAATGGGACCTGTTGCTTTCCTATGGCCCGCGGATCGTCCTTGGAGCGCTTCGGCAGATAATGTTGCACCTTGTGGCAGCACCAGTGGTTCCAGCAATAGAACAATGTTCCCGCTTTGTAAGTTCAATACACCCAAATGGGATCATCCTAGTCCACCTAGCTAATCAATGCTTTCATCGTCTAGCACAGGGAAATGTTGCCCTCACTATCGCGGATGAGGCTTGGAATGTCGCCTTCTCCATTGCATTTGTCGATGGTTTGTAGCATCACACTGTTTCCTGTCAGACGAAACACTAATGATTTTGGTATACAGACCCAACAACCCAAAGCCAGTTCACTAAGCAGGCTGTCAATAACATTTCGTCCGTCGAGCCTGGCCATCAGTGTTACAAGATCGCCGAGGTTCCCGACACAGTCGTTGCGGGATCCAATGCAACTATCCAACTAGAGTATTGGTCGAGCATGGACAATGAGCTCAACGGCCGAAATCAGTCCTTCTATGCCTGTGCTGACATTGTAAGCTCGCATCACGGAAGCCTTCCTCCTACAAGTTAAAAATTACTAACGCCTCTTAAAGACATTCGTCGAAGCATCAAACTTCAATCTTCAAGTCCCCTGCTTCAACGTTACATCAAGCGACTTCAACACCCCCGATCCGTCTACTTCTATTGCACTGCCGAATGCCACAGCCACTTCCGACGGCGAAACAGCGGACACAAGCTCCGGATCATCCGACAGCGATGGTCTATCGGCTGGCCAGACAGCCGGTATTGCCGTGGGTATCGTCATTGCCTCGCTTCTTGTTGTGGGCGCCGTGGCCTGGGTGGTTTTCCGCAAGCGCAGGTCCCGACTAGCTGACCAGGAGGGTGCAACGAATACAGCTAAGACCATGTCTGAGACCTCTTCCGCTCACTAGCCAACTATGGCAATTCACTGTGGCGGTGAGTGGGGGGCGGCTGGACGAACAATAGCGTATTATCGAAGTTTGGGTACTTCACCACCGTTCGAGTGAACGTTCATACAGGAAAAGCAGCATAATTCCCTAAACAAGGCACTTTTCAAGATACTCTAGGCTGTATATTTACTATGTGAAATATCATTATAAATTAAAGTTATTAAGCTAAATAAAACTAGTTTATTATAATATAAATAAAGTTAATATATTTAAGTAAAGTATTTAATATATATTATAATATAATATAATTAAGGTTATAAAATTATTTACTAGTTTTTAGTTATTTTTTAGTTATTAATCAACTTATTAATTTTAATTAAATTATTAACTAACTAATAAAAAAACTAAAAATTAAATTGAAATTTAATATTAAATATTTTTTCTTGAAAAATTAAAAAGGATATAAAAATAATTAATAGCATTTTAATTATTTAATTTATAACTTTATAAGGTTTAAAAAAGGGAAAAAGAAAAAAGAAAAAAATATTTAAATGTTATATAAAACATTAAATAAGTTATTATAATTATTATATATTATAATATAAGTTTTATAATTCTTATCTTCAAAAAAATAATAACTAATAAATCTTTAAAATTTAAAGAATTAAATTATTATAATAATAAAAAATATATTTATTTTTTATTATTAAAATATTAAAATAATTAATTATATAACGTACCACATAAGCGAGTGGACGAAACAAGCTCGCGAACGAAATAGTTTCTTATACAAAATCGACTTTTTCGAAAATTTATAGCTTTACGCGTAAAAATCGGAAAAATCTCGGACCTTTTTTTCTAGTTATATAACTATATAATTTAATTAAAATAAAAATTAAAAAATAAAAAGAAATATGTAAAAGGTTCGTGCGTTTTGTTATAATTTTAGTTTTTACGCGTTTTCTTTTTGCGTTTTTTGAAATTAATTTTTTCGATTTTATCTTTAGTTAAACCGTATAATTATATAATTAGAAAAAAAGGTCCGAGATTTTTCCGATTTTTACGCGTAAAGCTATAAATTTTCGAAAAAGTCGATTTTGTATAAGAAACTATTTCGTTCGCGAGCTTGTTTCGTCCACTCGCTTATGTGGTACGTTATATAATTAATTATTTTAATATTTTAATAATAAAAACACTTCGCGAGTTATTATAAATGTTTTAACTTTTTAAAATATTTAATTTATATTAAAATTAAAAAAAAGTACATACGTTATTTATATAAATATAAATAATATAATAATAACCTTTTTTAAATTAAAAAAAACTAATTTAGTTATACGAAATTTAATTTATATATTTAAAATAATTATTATAATAATAAAAAATTTTTATAATGTAAATATAATAACGGTTTATTAAACTTTATAAGTAATTATTATATATTTATTTTAAAATATTAAAATATACGAGATTAAGAAGTTAAAACTTATATAATAAATAATTAAATATATAAAGTATAACGATATTTTTTTAGTAATAATTTTCGTGACTATTTAAAATTAAGAAACGCGTAAATTTTTTTCTTTTTCGTGTATTTATAAAAGTGCTTTATAAAATATATATTAAACTTATTTATAATTTAATTATTATTTAATATTATGATCTTATTTTTTAATAGTAATAAGTTATCGTGATATTATAAAGCGAAATGTTTTTTTAATTAAAATAATATATAATAAAAAATTATTATAATAAAAAATTATTATAATTATTTATATTATTTTATATTTATTATTATTATACCGTATTACATAAGCAAGTAAATAAAACAAGCTCGCGAACGAAATTTCATAGTTATTACACTTTTAACCATTAAAAATCATTTACGCCGCATCGAAATTAATTA
This sequence comes from Biscogniauxia marginata, assembly GCA_022695795.1. Lineage (NCBI taxonomy): Eukaryota > Fungi > Ascomycota > Sordariomycetes > Xylariales > Xylariaceae > Biscogniauxia > Biscogniauxia marginata. Next base: position 9,066 of record MU404211.1, read on the forward strand.
ATAATTACTATTATTTAAACCGTCTTATTTTAGCTTTACACTTTAAAAATCGAATACTTTTTTTATATTAAGTATTCGGTTTTTTAAAACATAATTTATATTATTTAATTAAAAATTAATATGTTTATTATTATATTTAAAACGCGTAAAATTATAATTATATGTTTTATTTTTATTTTTAGGGTTTTTATTATTAATTAACTTAATTTAATAACCGAAAATACTATTTAAGACTTAAATTAATCGTGTTATTATTTATAAATAACGCTATTTAAATACTAGTTTTTATTAGTTATTAAAAATTTATAATGTTTTTAGCATTATATTATAACGATGATTTAAAAGTATATTTACATAATTAATCGTTATATTAAATTTCCGAAAACTTATACTTTATAAAGAGGTTATAATTATTCGATGTATTATTAATTTAAATAATTAGTTATTTCTTTTTCGTTTTTATTACGTTGCCGAGATAGCAAATATCTTATTATATAACCGCGACGCGAGGCGCGTTAAATAAAACTAAACCTTTAATTTTATACGGCGATAAAAAACCCTTTAAACACGTTTAAATAAACAAATTAATTATTAAAAAGCTTTTTACGAAAACCTAAATATATATCGAAAATAGTATAAATTAATACATAATATAATTACGAAATATAGTATTTAAAAGGAAAATATATATAATTTTAACGAAATAAGGTTTATAATTAATATAATAATAATAAATATAAAACGACGTAAATAATTATAATAAGCTTAATAAAGTAATTAAAAATAAGTTATAATTATTTAAGTTATAAATGTTATTAATTACTTTTTATTATTATATATTATTTTAATTAAAAAAATATTTCGTTTCGTAATATCGTAACAACTTATTATCAGGGTTGTGAAAAAAACTAGTAACTTGCTAAGCTTTTTAAAAAATAATTTTAAATATTATTTACAATATAATTAATTAACTTATAATTAACTTATAATATTATTTTTAATTAATAAACCTTTATTTAAAAATAAATTTATTTTTAGTTTAAAAAGTAATATTAATAATTATTTTATTTATAAATATTTAAAATATTAATATATAAATTATATAAATTATATGTTATATAGTTTATCTTTTAAACTTTATAATTATAAGTTATTTATTTAACGAGTTATTTAACTTATAAAATTTTATTATAAAAAACGTTTACTTTTAATAAAAAGAAAACAATTAAGTTATTTAATTAAAAATTAAGTTTTTTATTATAGTTATCAGGGTTGTGATTTTAGTCACTAGTTTTTAGTTACTTTTTAGTTATTAACTAACTAGTTTAGTTTTAGTCAAGCTACTAACTAACTAGTAAAAAACTAGTAACTAGCCAAGCCTTTTAAAAATACCTTTAAAAATATTTATTATAAAAAACGTTTACTTTTAACGAAAAGAAAAGAATTAAGTTATTTAATTAAATAACTCTTTAATTATTAAATCTGAAAATTTATTTTTTCTTAATTAAATAATATAACTTTTATATTTTAAAAAGTTAATTATTTAGCTAAAAAAAACTTTAATTTTATATACATTTAATTTTCTTCTATTTTACTAACCTTATTATTTCCCTGAAATTACTTTTATAAATTCTTAATACTATTTAATTTCTAGCTTTTTAATAAAGTTAATTATTTAATTAATTTAAGGTTATAACTTATTTTTATTTTTAGTAATTATAAAAGTCGAAATTTAAACTTATAAGATAATTCGGTTAAAAACGTTAAATGAATACCTTAATTTAACGTTAATTAATTTTATTTTAAATGCATTTAAAAATATTATAAAAACTAAAACATTAAGTTAATTAATTAAAGAAATAATTAATTATTTAGTTTAACTTAATTGTAAACTTATAAAAAACTTTAATTTAAATAATTAAATAACTCTATATATAAATATTGTAAAATTATAAATATTTAATAATAAATTAAATAACTATTTATATTAATTTATTATATTAAATTTCTTTTAAAAAGTTTAAATTAAATTATAATTAATTAAATTCAAATAATTTTTTAAAAAGCTTGGCTAGTCACTAGTTTTTCACTAGTTAGTCTTAGTTAAGGCCTTAACTAACTAGTCTAGTTTTAATCAAGGCCGTTAGTAACTAATTAGTAACTAAATCACAACCTTGGTTATTTTCAATAAGGGGGATTATTATATCATTACTAGAATATTAAAAGTACGTTAATTAATTAATAAATTAATAATTAAATAAGGTAAAACGAGAAAAAGACGGTTTAAATTTAAATATATTATTCGATAAATTAAATGAACCTGAAAATAATTTAAATGATAATATTTATTTAAATACGAATAATAATCCAGAAGAAGAATTAAATTTATATTTAAATAAGGGTAAATACTTTAAAGAAGTAAGTTAATTTTAATTCATTATTATTTAAAATAAATTAAATAACTAATTATTTTATAAACTGACATTTTATTATAGTGGAAAGCTAATAACCCATGTTTTCCTATTTTATCTATTTTAACACAACATTATTTAGTTATTCTAGCTATAACAGCTTTAGTTAAAAGAACTTTTTCTATTTCTAGTAATATAATTACTAAAAATAAAAATAAATTATAACCTGAGATAGTTAAATAGTTAACTTTATTAAAAAGCTAGAAATTAAATAGTATTAAGGATTTATAAAAGCAATTTCAAAGAAATAATGAGATTAATAAAATGGAAGAAAATAAAATATATATAAAATTAAAGTTTTTTTAGTTAAATAATTAACTTTTTAAAATTTAAAAGTTATATAAATTAAGTTTTAAAAGCTATGTAATTTAATTAAGAAAAAATAGAATTTTAGGTTTAATAATTAAAAAGTTATTTAATTAAATAATATACTATTTATATAATTTTCATAACCCTTAAATTTAAAACATTAAAATTCATTAAAATATTAATTAATTTATATAATACTTTTTTAAATAAAGGTTTATATATCTTACTTTTTAAATTTATAACATAATATAAATTTATTAATTAAAAATAATATTATAAGTTAATTAATTATATTGTAAATAATATTTAAAATTATTTTTTAAAAAGCTTAGCAAGTTACTAATTTTTTTTAAGTTAGTTAGTGACTTGACTTAAACTAGTAAGTTAGTTAATAACTTAATTTTGACTAAATACTACTAGTTTTCTTCATAACCCTGTATATTTATTATACGCTTAATATACAGCTTTTAAAACTTTTGGTAATAATAAATATTTAATTAATTCTTTATCTCGTTTAAATTAATATAATTTTTTGTTAATTAATTGGTATTTTACTAATTTTTCAACTATTTTTCGCTTTTAACCTTAAAATAATAAAATAATTTTATATTTAATAATTAAAAACTAAATTACATTTTCGTATAACGACTCTTTATAATTCTTAACTAAGAATTCTATATTATTAATAAATAAATAATTTAAGGCTAAAAAAGGAAATATTATATTTTAATTTAACTTAATAAATTTCTAAATTGTTTCGTAATTTAATAATATAAATAAAAACTTTTTAAATCCTTTTTTATCAAGAGTTTATAAGTTAATTTAATTAATCGAGAGAATTTATTTATAATTTAAATGATTCTTAATATATTTAATTAATATTTATTTAATCGTTTTAACTAAGATAAAATCTTTTTATAAATTTATAAATCTTTATTTAAGGTGTTTTAAAGATTTAAATAATTAATATAAAATATAATTTAAAAAAGAGATAATATTATTAATTATTTACATTTCGTAAAACACTTTATAATTTTAAAAGTCTAGTGTTTATTTATATTATATCTCGTTTTTATATCGAAGAATTTAAAAGTTATATATATATTAGTATTTATATTTTTAATTAACGTATTAATTATAAAGGTACTTACTAGATAGCTTTTTAATTAAAATAGAACTTTTTTTATTTTAGGTTTTAAAATATTGATTATTAAATAAAATTAAAATCGTATATTTAGGGTTTTAATTGTTTTATATTATATCTTTTTATAAATTGATTATTTTGAAGGCTTATTTTTATTTTTTATTTTAATAAAATGATTTTAAAATGATTTTTATATTAACAATTTTATTAATTAATTTTATATACGTATATTAAAAGGTTTATATTAAGTTTATTTTCTTTAATATAAATTACTTAAGATATAAAAGTATCTATAAAAATTTATTTAATTTTTTAACGCTTCGTAATTAATTCTTTAGTTTTGTTTAATTTTTAAATTTATCTCGATATTTTATTAATAGTCGTATTTTTTATATTTAAATTAAAATTTAAGCCTTTAATAAATATAATAAATAATTTCGTTTTTGCTTTAATAAGTTTAATAGAGATAAATATTAAACAAGAAAAATAATGGTTATATAAAAACTTAAATAATTTATTAAATAAAATAATTAATATATTATAATTATTTATAAATATATTGAAAGATATTCCTTATTTTAAATAATATTTTAATAAATTTAGGTATATTTACATTTATTTATTATTATAAATTAGTTATTTTTCGAATTTAATGTTTTAAGGTAATAATATATATAAAGTAATTTTATTAATCTTTATGTTATTTTAACGTTAAAATATTAATTATTAAAAGTAATAAATATAGTTTTATATTAATCTTTAAACTTCGTTATAATAGCTTAATATTTATATATAATATCTTTTTTAAAAAACACTTTATAATTTCTTTAAATAATAATATTAAAAACTTTTTCTTAATTATATGTTAATTATTAAGGTTTAATAATTATAGAATTAATAAGTTTAAAATTTATAATAAGTTTTCTTATGTTATTTTCTTTAATAAATATTAAAAATAAATTCTTTATAACGAAATTTTAAGAATAATTAATTTAACCCGTAAAATCTTTTTTATTAAGTATATATTATAATTATTTTTTTTTATAAAGTATAATCTTTTTTTAATAATAATAATATATTTATTAACGTAATATTATTAAAGGTTTATATAAAAGTATTTTTTTAAATATAATATAATCGTTTGGTTTTTATTTACTTTTTTTTAAAATTTGTCGCCTCGCTAATAATAAATTTTATTTTTATAAATCATTAATTAATTATATGTTAAAATGTATTACTTAATGTTTTTTATTAAGGTCGTTAAATAATTTTCGGTTTCTTAAGGTTTTTTTAACTTAAAAGTATATACGTTTTTTATTAACTAATTTTAAAATAAGTATATATAATTCTCGGTTAAAATAAAAATTTAAATTATTATACTTATTAAATAGTTAAAGTTATAATAAAGTTTTTTTTAAATCTTTTTAATATTATTTTCGTTATAATAAGTTAAGTTATTTTTAAACGATTTATTATGTTTTAAAGTATTAAATATTAACTTTTTATTGTTTATATTATTTAAAGTTAATACTATTTATTTTTTATTATTAAATATTAATAATAAATTTAAATTTTTTAAGAAAAAGTTTATTAAGCTTTTTTCGATAATTCGTATTTATTATATATATATTTAATTATTAATAATAATAATTTTTATTTTATAAAAGAAGTGGGGTACGAAGGGATATTTAAAGTATTTTTTTATAAGTATTATTAAAGTTTCTTTTTAGTTATTATTACTTAGTAGTTTAAAACTAGGAATTTTAAGTTGTGCTTCTTTTTTTTAAAGGTTATAAAAGGTGGTATTTATATAAATAGTAGTTTTTTTTTTAACTCGATTTCGTTTTTTTATTTAATATAATTCGTAAAATTTTATTAAAAATTTAAAAATTTATAATTAATAAGCTTTATTTAATTAATATAAAATATAAAATATTTATTATTTCTCGAGATAATTTTAAAATAATTAATATATTAATATTAAAACGAAATTTTTTTTTTCGTAAAATAACCTTTATTTTTTAAGTAATAATATCTTTTTATTTTAAGGATTTATTACTTTTAAAAGTTTATTTTAAAAGTAAATTCTTATTTAGTTTTTTACGTTTAAATGTTTATTTAATATTATAATAATTAATTTACGATGTTTAAAATTTTATTTATTATATCGTTAAAATTAGGTTTATTTAATTTTTATTTTTCGTTAATTTTTTTAATTTAATAACTTTTTTAATATATAATAATATATATATATATCTCGTTTTTTTAATTACGATTAATTTTATTTTTATATTATTAATTTCGCGTAAAATTAACTTTTTAACTTAATAATTAATTATTACCTGATTTCGTTATAATTATTTTTTTTAATAAAATATCGTGAAACTTATTTAAATTAACAATAAAAATATATATAACGTTTAAAATCCTTTTTATAACTAATAAAAGTATTATATAATAAAAAAAATTAAAATTAAACTATTATTTATTATTTTTAGTTTATATTTTTTATTAATATCAATTATTTTTAACTTATTTTGTTAAGTACATTTTAAATTAATTAATTTTAATAAATATTTATTATTAATTTACTATTAATTTCTTTAAAGATATATTTTAATTAAGTTTTCTTATTATTAAATTTTATTTTATCTTAAAAATTTATTATTATTATTTTCGTTAATATTTAAGTTATTTATATAATAATTAAAATTTTATTTGTTAACATGTCTTATAAACGAGTAAGCCACACAAGCGAGTAAACCAGTTTTTGTAACTTTCGTAATTCCAACCATTAAAAACATCTACGCGGCATTAAAATCAATTAATAATTATTATTATTCGAATTATATTTTTTAGTTTTACGCTTTAAAAACTAAATACCTCTTTTATATTAAATATTTGGTTTTTTAATATGTGATTTAAGTTAATTAGTTTATAAATAATATATTTATTATTATTATTAAAACGCGTAAAATTATATATATAATTTAAATTAAAATATATTAATTTACTTATTTTAAAACTTAATAATACTAATAAAAACTTAAATAACTTAAATAATTAAATATAAACGATATTATTCGAAAATAAATTATTATAAGTTAATAATATATTTATATAATTAATTATTTCTTTTTCGTTTTAGTTATATTATCGCGATAATAAACCTTTTATTATATAAATGCGACGCGAGACGCGTTAAAAAAAACTAAACCTTTAATTTTATATAGCGATAAAAATCATTATAAACACGTTTTAATAAACGAATCGATTATTAAAAAACTTTATACGAAAATTTAAATATATACTTAAAATAGTTTAAATTAATACGTAAAACGATTATAAAATATTAAATATTAAAGGAAAATATATATAATTTTAATAAAACAAAATTTATACTTAAAATAATTATTTAAATTAATATAATAATAATAAATATAAAACGATATAAACGAATTTATTAAATTTAATAAAAAAATCGAGAATAAGCAGGGTTGTGATTTTAGTCACTAGTTTTTAGTCACTTTTTAGTTACTAACTAACTAGTCTAGTTTTAGTCAAGCCCTTGACTAACTAGTGAAAAACTAGTAACTAACCAAGCTTTTTAAAAATACCTTTAAAAATCTTTAATATCTTTAATAGTTTGAATTATTTTTAAATTATTTTATAATAAATAATAATATTAAAAAGTTATTTAATTTAATATTAAAACTTTATAATTATAAGTTATTTATTTAACGAGTTATTTAACTTATAATTTTTATTACAAAAAACGTTCACTTTTAACGAAAAGAAAAGAATTAAGTTATTTAATTAAATAACTTTTTAATTATCAAACCTAAATTCTACTTTTTTAAAAAAAAATTTTTACATTAAATGTTTTTCTTATTTATAAATACATTTATAAAGTTAACTAAAAAGTCTTTTTTTATAACGTAATAATAATAACGCTTTATTAAGTTTTTTAAAATATTTTTCGATTTTTATAAAAGAATAACTTTTATAATTATTTAGAATTAATAAGCGATTAAAGCTTCGTATTTAATTTTTAATATAAAAATCAAATATTTTATAAATTTTATATTAAATTCGTTTATTCTTTAGTTATTATTTAACACTTTATTTTTATTTTTTAATAACAATAAATTATTATAATATTATAAAACTAAATATTTTTAATTAATATAATAAATAATAATATAACGTGTCTCATATGCGAGTAAGCCATATAAGTAAGTAAGCCACTCGATATATTATATAAAATCGACTTTTTAAAAAGTTCATAACTTTACGCGTAAAAATTGGAAAAGTCTCGGACCTTTTTTATTAATTATATAATTAAAAGGTTTAATTAAAAGTAAAATCGAAAAATTTAATTTCAAGACACGCGAAAAGGAAACGCGTAAAAACTAAAATCAAATCAAAACACACGGACCTTTTTATTAAGCATTTAGATTTTAATTTTTTCAATTTTATATCTAGTTATTTTATATAAATATTTAACAAAAGAAATTATTCGAGATTTTTCCGATTTTTACGTATAAAGTTATGAACTTTTGAAAAAGTCGATTTTATATAATATATCGAGTGGCCTACTCGCTTATGAGGCACGTTAATAAAATTATTAATATTAATAATTTAAATAATTATAATTTATTCTCGATTTTTATTAAGTTTATTAAAATCGTTTACATCGTTTTATATTTATTATTATTACATTAATTTAAATAATTAATTTAAATATATATTTTATATTTTATAATCGTTTTATATATTAATTTAAACTATTTTCGATATATATTTAGGTTTTTATATAAAGCTTTTTAATTATTTAATTAATTATTTAAAATTATTATCGCGATAATATAACTTAAACAAGAAAAAAATAACTAATTCTTTATAAAATATAAATTTTTAAGTATTTAATTTTATAATTAATTATATAAAAATATCGTTATTTCGTTTTTATAATATTATACAAGAAATATTATAAAATGTTATTAATTTATAATAATTTATTCTTAAATAATGTTATTTATATTTAACCGTATAAGTTATTTAAGTTTTAAAATTAATTGTTTTTTTTTAATTTTTAAAAAAAATATAAATATAGTTTTACGCATTTTAATAATAATAATTATTATAAAAACTAATTTATTTACTTATATAACTTATTAATTTATAAACAACGTTATATATAATGAATTAATAATAAATATATTATAAAAATTTAAAACTTTTAAATATATAATATATAAAAAATTTTACTTTTTATTTATAATTAAGTAATTAAACTATTATATTAAATTTATTTTTTATAATAATAATTAATATAAATGATATAAAGCTATAAAAGAGGTATTATAACGAACCTCCTTATGTGTTCTTAGTTAGTTAACTTTATAAGTGAGTACGTATTAGGTTTTTCTTGTTTTGAAAGTAATAGTGAATTGAGGTTAGTTTAAGAGATTTATAATGTCTTGTTCGTTAAAAAGATTTCAAGATATTTTTATTATAATATTAAAAAGTAATTATAGTTTTAAATTAATAACTAAAAAACAAGAGATTAACTATATAAAAAATCTTGTTTTTTTTATATTTATTTTTCGTTCTTTATATTCTTTATTTTAATATATTAAATACTTATTAAATTTAGTTAAATCTTAAATCACTTTAAATTCACTTATTAATACTTTCTTTAAATCTTAGATTTATTAAGATCTTAGTTACGTAATGTTATATTATATTTTCCTTTTAAAAAGCTTGTTTTAAGGTACTTTTAACTCGTTTTGTCTTTTAATCCTTTTTAATTAATTAATTCGTAATATTATTTTTCCCCTTTTTCGATTTTTATCTTTAAAGATTTCTTTTTAAGTAAATTCTTTTTTCTTTAATATGTTTAGTATTAATAAACCGATTACGAGGGTTCGCAAAAACCAGCGCGAGACTCGCGACTTTTCCGCCACTTTTATTTAGCTTTATAAATACAAGGTTTTTCCTTATTTTTTTTTTAAAAGCGGTTTTTTTGTTTTATAGTTCTAGGTTTTAAAACTTGTTTTAATTATATTATTAAAGTTCGTTATTATTATAACGATTCGAACATCGAAATGTCATTTTTATTAAATATAAATCGTAAACGCGACTATATCGTTTCTAAACGTTAAAAAGTCGAGAAAAAGCTTTAAATATTAATTAGTCGTTTAACTCGTTTATATAAGTAAAAAAAGTTTCTTTAAAAACGGGGCTTAAAAATGTTAAAATATGGTTTATCCTTAATCGAGGAGTTAAAGCGTATTAATTATAAAGAGAAGAAATAAAAGCGACTAAAAACGAAAAACGTTCGTCTTATTAAAAAATAATAATAAACAAAAAAATCGTTATATTTATTTAAATTTAAATAAAGTGTATTTACTTTAAAGGCTTTTCTCTTTTTCGATTAATTCTTATTAAACTCTTAAGTATTCCTAATTGATTTAGGTTTTAGCGGTGAAAATTCGTGAGTTTATTTATTAGGTTTTTTAGGTAATTAAGTAATTTTCTTATTTAACAAAATATTATAATTAATTATTAACTTATTTTAAATTTAATATCTTTTTTACTTCGTACTTATTAAGGTTTTTTTTAAGTTTTAATTAGTTTTTTAGCGAGGCGTTTTTCGGCGTTAATTTTAAAAATGAAATATAAAATATAAAATGTATTTTAAATCTTTTTAGTAAAAAAAGTTTATAATTAACTTTTAAAATGACTTTCTTAATTTTATATAGTTTTAACTTTTTAAACTTAAGTTTTTTATTAAGTCGTTTTATTTTAATTTAAGGCGTTTTTATTAACACGTTTTATTATTAACGAAACAAATAAATTATGTTTTCTCTTTTAAAAATTAATCCCTTAATTCTTTTTTTATTATAATACCTTATTATTTTATTTTAAATAAATTATAACTTTTTTTATAATCGTAATTATACTACTTAAACTTTTTCGGATAATACTTTTACTCTCGAGGCTTTTATTTTAACTTTTAATACTTCCGTAAATTTAATTAATTATTTTTGGATTTTTGCTTTTTAACTATATTATCTTGTATAGTGATATCTTTATATCTTTATTAATTAAAATATTATATATTATTTAGGCTATTAATAATAGTTTTACCTAATTATTTATTTTCTAGTTAATATAACTTCGAAAATATTATTTAATTATTTAATTTAGTTTTTTTATTTATTCGTTTAACTAGAAATAATACGTTATAAATAACTTTTATTTAATTCTTATTTGTTTTATTAAATTAATTTAAAACTTTAACATAAATAACTTGTCTTTATTTAAAATAATACGTTTTAATAATTTATATTTATTAACGTATTCTTTTAAGAAACTAAAAACTAATTATTTTATTATGTTTAACTCGTTAAACGATAAAAAGTAAATATATTTTATGAGTTTATTAATAATTACTTTTATAATAAGATCTTTTAACTTAAAGAGTTTCATTATAAAATCTTATATAATCGTGTGTTATGCTTTTTTAGGTATTTAAATTAATTATAATAATTTATATGGTTTATATCGTAATATTTTAGTTTTATTACAAATATTACAAATTTTTATATTTCTCTTAATTGTTTATTTATTCCTAAAAAGTCGAATTCTTTTTATAATTATTTTAACGTTTTGAAAATTCCTTAATAACTATGTAATAAGTATTCGTGAAATTCTTTAATAAATTCGTTTCGTATTTATTCTAGTATATAAACCTTTTCTTTATACGAAAAAAGTTCGTTATTAAATTCTTATTAAAATTATAATTATTTTTCCTTTTAATTATAACTTTCTTTAAAACGTTATTTTTAGTTTTTTATATTAATTTATCATTTTATTATTTAAATATTTAAATATCTTTTTTATTAATTTTTAACTTATAATCTCCTTTTTTACTAAAAATATTTATTTAAATGTTTTCTTTTTCCTTAATATAATAAATTTTAAAATTAAAATTAAATAAAAAAATTATTTAACACTTATATCTTTAATTAAACGTTTATATTATTATAAATTATATAAAGTTTTTATAATTTAAATAAATATTAATAAGTTCCTTAGTTCTACTAAGTTATAATTCTTATTTTTTAATGCTTTAATAACTACTAATAATTCCTTATTATAAATCTAATACTTTAATTTAATACCATGTAATGCCTTAAATAAATACATAACTAAGTATTATTTTCCATTATCTTTTAGTTACTTTAAAACTACTCTAATAGCGAAATTTAAAGCGTTTATTCTTAATCGTTTTTTTTTATTTTCATTTAAAAGTTTATATATAACCTTACTAGTTATAACTTCTTTTAATTATTAAAAAGCTTATTTAGCTTTTTTAATAAAATAGAAAGTTTTTTTTATTTTCGTTAAAAGAATTAATTTCGTTAATAGTTTAATAATTCACTTAAAATCTTAAATAAATTATTTAATATAATTAACAAAGCCAAGAAATATATATACGTTTATAACACTTTTAGGTTTTAATTAATCCTTAATTATTACTATTTTTCCTTTTTAAATGCGGATTTCTCCTAAATTTATTATAAACCCTAAATAATCTAGTTTTTTAATATGCTATTTACTTTTAGTCGAATAAATAAATAAGTTTACTTTTTTTAGGGCTTTTAACATTTATTTTATATGTTTTTTATACTTTTTTTTCGCTTTTTAAGTAAATTAATATATCGTTTAAATAAATAAATACAAATTTATTTAAAAACTTATAAAAAATTATTATAATTATATATTAAAATATAATAGGTACGTTAATAAATCTAAATAATATAATTTTATACTCATAATATCTATATATCGTTCGAAAAGCGGTATATTATTCATATCCTTTAGCCATTCTAATTATATAATAACTATCGCGAAAATTTAATACTATAAAGATTTAAACTTTATTAATTTACCCCTTTATAAGTTTTATTAATAATAATAAATACTTATTCTTTTTTATTATCTTATTAAGGTGTTAATAATTAATTACTCGTCATTATATTAAATTCCTTTTTTTATTAATATATTACTTTCCGTTTTTATCGACTTTTAGTACCATAATTACTAGGTATCTTAATAAGGATTCCGACTTTTAAATATATTTTTTATTAAGATCTTTTTAAATTCCTTTTTATAGTGCTTTTTGTTTTTTTTAATTTATAAAAACAGAGGTACTTATATAATATTCTTTTCGTTAAATTTTTAGGTTTAGTTACTTAAATTATATAAATAATATATTTCGTTTTTATATTTATTTTTTTAGTGTTATTTATAATACTTATTTTATAACCTGTAATAATTAATTTCTCTTAATTTTAATCTTAATAAAGCGTATTTATTTTAAAATTTATTCGTAAATTACTTTTTCTAAACTAATTTATTTCTATGATTATATCGCAATTCGATATATATATAATATTAAGAATAACTTACTCGAGATATTTTTAAATGATTACTAAGAAAAGAATTATTTCTCTTAATACCTTATTATTCTTATAACTAAATATATATTCTTTAAAGTTCTATAATTTATATAAACTTTATTTATATATTTATAATATATTATTATTTTAAATTACCTTAATTAAAACATAACTTTTATTTACTCCTAAGTTTATAAAGGCTTTATACTCCTTTTTATTATACTTAACTTTAATTATAATAGTATTATTAAGTCTTAATTAAATTTCATATAAAGATTTACTATTTATAGCTTCTCGTTACTTTATTAACAAAAACCTTTACCATTTTTTAATTTTTCATATCATTTCTTTTTTAAGTTTTTTCGGGTTATTACGGCTTTAATTTCGTTTTATTTTTAAGCTTTTATAAAAGCGTGTTTTTAATAATCGTTATTTCGATAGTTTATTTAACTATTTTTTACGTAATAAGAAGTAAAAGGTTTATTTTTTATATAAAACCTTATATATTAAAATTTCAATTCTTTTTTAAAGGCCTTTTTATAACTTAAATCTATTTTTTGTTAATTCGAAGACTTTTAAAGTTTTAAATTATTTTTAAATAAAAAGCATAATTCTCGAATTTACTTATTAAAAGTAACTTAATATTTCCTTATAAGTTTATATATATTTCTAGAAAATTTCCCTTTTTTAAAAAATATACTTTAATAATTTATTTATAACTTAATTTAATTATATATATTTTTACTTATTATTTTATTAAATACTTCCTTATAAACCCAAATAAATTAATATTATAATTAACTCGCTTTTCGAGTTAACATAAAAAATGTAATTCCCTTTATAATTCCCATAATTCCTTTTTAACTTCGTTTTTTTCGAAACCCGCTTCGAGTAACTCGTATATATCGTAAAGTATTAAGGTATAATATATATAACCCTTAACAATTACTTAGTTACTTCTTTTAAAACTTAAGTAAAAATAATAAGCTTTTAAATAACGTAGCCATCGTGGGACGTTATTATAAATATACTCGTTTTTTTTTATATTATCATTTTCCGGTTTTTAAAAATAATAACTAACTTTATCCTTAAAGCTTTAATATACTTAATAAACGTCGTCAATATAAAAGCTTTAATATAATAATATATATTCTTTTTATAATTTCGTTATTTTATTTCTATTAAGTTAAAATATTTCGTTTTTTAGCTATTTAATTATTTTTAGTTTTAATTTAGGTTTTTTATTTAATAACCTATTAAGCTAATTAATACTATTTAAAATCTAATAAATATTATAATTATTATATTTGTTTTTTCTTTAATATATTTCGCATTTGTCGTCGTTATAATAGCTTTAATATAATTTATTATAATTTAACTTAATTCTTAAGTTATATTTTAATTTATAAATATCGTATTTATATAATAATTTATTTTCGTTATATCTTTACTTAGCTTATTTTAACGTAAAGTACCTTAAATATAAGTAACCGTACTCCGGGTAATCTTAAAAGCTAATTTAATAATATTTATAACTTTTATAAATTATAACAAATAAGTAATAATACCTTAAATAATATTTATAAGCCCTTTTTTTATAATCTTAATAAATATTATAATTTTTTATAAGGACTTTTTCGTTTTTTTTACCTTAATAGTAGCGATAATAAATACTTAATTTACTTCTTTATTATTTTCGAAAAAAAATCTTTTTTATTCTTAGTTTTTATTTCTTAAGGTTTCGATACTTATTTTTATAATATCTTTTCTTTTTATAGTTAAAGTATTTAATAATTAATTTATCTCGTTTTTTTTACTTTTTTTAAATAACATTAATTTTAATAAGGTTTAATTTAGTTTTAATGTCTTTTCTTATTCCGGCACCACTTTTGTGATTTCTTTCTTTTTACTAATCGCCGTTTCTTCGTTATATCGGTTTTTTTTTTCAAAATACCGTTCGAAATTTTCGTTGTTAATAATTATTATTATTATAACGTAGTTATTAAACTTTTTTAAGTTCTTTTTTTTATATAGGTTTATTTTATATAACTTATTCTTTATATGGTTTTTTAATTCTTAATAAAACAAGTAATATAGGTTTTTAATAAGTAGTTACGACTAGTTTATAAGTTTTTTAAACTTAATAACGTAATTTAAAACCTTTTTATTTTGTCGTAATTTATAAAATCGAGCTTTAGCTTATTACTTAAGAATTAAATTATTAAATATAAACCTAAATTGTTTTTTAAACTTTTTATAATCTTTAAAGACTTTCTTTATATCTTTTTAAGTACTTAATTTATTATCTACGTAATTTTTTAATAGTAATTATTTCATAATAAAACCATAAATAAGTTCTAGCTTAAATTAAAAATCCTTTTAAATTACTCGACTTATTATATTTACTAAATGTAATTAATTTAAAACCTTTTATATCGAGAGTCGTTATGTCGTCTTTGTCGTTTAAGCTACTAAAGTTATTATCGTTTAAAAGTAGCTCCGGCTATTTATTTTTAAGAAGTAAAAGTTATTTTACTTATTTATTTTCTTTTTTAAGTGCTTTTTTCTTTTCCTTTTTTTTTTAAACGATTCTTCTTATTAAGCTTTAAAAATGTCCTTTTAAGGCTCTTTTTTAATTATAATTATAATTAACTTTTATATTAATTCCTTTAAACCTTTTTATTATATTATAAAAAAATTTAAAACTTTTATTTAAAAGCTTATTAACTATTATTTTTTTTTCTTTTTTTATTACTCTTTAGTTTTAAGAAACATACTTATTTTAAAACGATTTAATTAAAAGTCTCTTCTTTTAAACTAATATTAAGTATTAATTAAAAAGCTATTAAAATGTAATGAACCTCTTTATATATTCTTAATTAACTAACTTCATAAGTAAATACGTATTAGGTTTTTCTTGTTTTAAAAATAATAATAAATTAAGGTTAATTTAAAAAATTTATAATGTTTTACTCGTTAAAAAGATTTCAAAATACTTTTATTATAATATTAAAAAATAATTATAATCTTAAATTAATAACTAAAAAACGAAAAATTAACTACATAAAAGATCTTACTTTCTTTATACTTCTTATTTTAATATGTTAAATACTTGTTAAATTTAGCTAAATCTTAAATTACTTCAAATCCACTTATTAATACTCTCTCTAGATCTTAAATCCATTAAGATCTTAATCACGTGATGTTGCATTACATCTTCCTTTTAAGAAGCTTGTTTCGGGGTATTCCTAACCCGTTCCGTCCCCTGGTTCTTTCTAACCAGTTGGTTCGTAACAGGTACATATTAAAAGTATATATTATTAAGTAAATTAAATAAAGGGAGTTATAAATATAATTAATTATAACCTTATTATAACCATTTCCTTTTATTATTATCATTATTATCTTAATATATACTTTTTATTATACACTTTTTAAAACCTTATTTTATAATATTAATAAAAAATTTAATTAAAAAACAAATAAAATTTAATTAATATTCATTATAATGGTTTTTAAAAATTAAAATACATTTAAAAGTTAAATAGTTAAATATGATTTATATTATATTAAATACCCTTGTTATAACCTTGTTATTATAACACACATCCCCGCCCTTGACCCCTCCCCCCCTCCCCCTCCCCCTCCCCCTCCCTCTCGCGCGCGTTATAGTACTATATACTTAGGAATTATACCTATACTTACTATGTATGGCATGTAACCGCTCTCCCGAGGATTTTTGTAGTGGAACCTGGCATAAATAAGTTCCTAATTTCCTAATTATCACTTCCTTTCTTACTACTTAGTTCTATACATGACGCTCATACCAATTACAAGCCTAGCCACGAGATCTTCTTGAAGTTGAGGCGACTTTGATGGAAGGTGATAGTCCTTATCGCGAAGTTGGCTCTGATTCTAGATTACCTTTATCCGCACAAAACCTAACTAACTGTACGCAGAGATCCTTGAAGCTGTGAGAAACCACGACGTCGATCTGCCAGCTAATACGATCCGTGCCTGGGTCATTAGCCTGGCTCTCTGCACCGCCGGTTCCGCCATCAACATGTTGTTCTCCCTTCGGTATCCCAGTCTCGATAAACACATATGTTATTCAATTGGTCGCATATCCTATTGATTTGGGCAGGGACCTGATCTTCCCCGATCAAGAGTTCCACATGATGGGGGTTAAGTTCAATCTCAAGCCTGGCAAGTTTAATTTCAAAGAACGGTTAGTATCACATCATTTTGAACCGGTAGCTACATATTCTACCACCGGCCGATGTTTTACCTTCTTCACCTTGCCATGTGGATGCTAACAAGTTTTTAGTGAGTCAGGTTTTCAAGTGGCCAGAAATTGAGACACCGAGACTCTGGATTTGAAAATTTAATACTAACTACCTACAGATAGATGTCATCAATGTTGTCATGTCGAACGTAAGTCTGGGTGCAATCAAAGTATATTAATAACAGAAATCAACCAACTGTTGTTAGGCTGCTTACGGCGGTAGCGTACTATATGCTACGGATGTCCTACTCAGCCAGCAAATATTCTGTTTTAGCGATGATGCGCCCTAGTCCTCGCTCTAGTAGTTCTACCTTGTTGCGGGCGTTACTATTGTCACCACCTGGTTCTTTACTCGCCGCTATCCTAGGTTAATCTTCCGTTATATCAATACGCCAGTTGTATTCGGCGGTACGAGCATGATTCCATCAGCAACCATATATACATATGTTGCATCCAAGGATGGGTCTATTAATTGCAAATGAGAAATATCTAGCAACCGTTGTGCCCATACTAAATACAGTAGCGAACCCGGGTTTCGGTTATGTCTCGGTTATAGGGTTGTAAGGGTTTGAATATGGCTGGCTAAATTGGGGATAATCTCAACAACATATTTATGCTAGGGAGCTGTCGGAATAGTCTTTAGCTTTTTCATCAAGCGAAAATGGGATGATTGGCGGTTGCAATACAACTATATTGCCTCAGCAGCTCTCGACTACGGACTTGTGATGTCAATTATCATTCTATTTTTCACGTTGTACCGCGCCACGTCTCAGGCTCCTTGGTGGTACGGGAACCAGGGTTCATTAGGTAAAATTAAGTAAATTGTGAAGGCCATCAAGAGTCATGTATCTGAGGGTGAAACGTTTGGACCGACTAGTTTGCTTTAAACGACTATTTTCTCTAACCTAGGGGCTGGTGAGATATGAAGCATCACACTTTTTCTTTTTTGGTCTGCCGCTAAATAGTCACCGGAGGACCAAGCGCGAGGTTATCGGAAGTAATTTTATCGTAAGGATACTATAGCTAATTATGATAAATAATATATGATACACGTTACTAGTATAGTACTATTCACTGTTACCTGGGCGAGTATACGCCTCTATATGTGAACTAAGTTGCGTAGTTAAGGGAGCGGTTTAGGAAATGAAACTTACATTCATCGCATCCCCATTTTATCGCCTGGAATCAAGAACTGTCACTGTTATTTTAGAGAAGAATTATTTATTAGTGCCCTAGGGGTGCTTCATAATAAGCCCATACTATGCTATAAGCATTCCATCAATTTCAACGACGCTGCCATTCATGTATCTTGCTTCGTCGCTCATGAGGAATGCAACGACCTGATAATAGAACGTGTCAACTTAAACTGAACATGCAAATGAAAACGAAATGAAAATGAATAGAAAAGGGAGAAGAAACTAAAAAGTGCTGAAGCCACAATATTATGGTACTCACATTTGCAATATCATCAGGCTTTCCCAGCCTCCCTAATGCATTCCCTTGTTCCATTTGGCGTATTGCTTCAGGAGTGCCCTTCACCACACCTGCATTCGTGGGCGTATCAATATAACCCGGGGCAACAATATTAACGCGGACACCCTTAGGGCCTAGTTCCAGTGCCATGCATTTACTAAACCCGATCACCCCAAACTTCGTTGCACAGTAGACTGCAGAGAAAGGAGTCAGTAATTGCTGCATTTGGACTATTTTCAACCCATGCAACATGTCTCGCGAGCAAAAGCTCATACAACAAACCAGGATAGGCAGGTTATACTGCCGAGATAGGCTGTAAAAGGTAATAAAGAGCTCCAAAATTAACTCACTAGCTGTCCCAGAACTTGGGTTCCAGCCCGAAATAGAGCTCACGTTAACATAGCTCCCTCCCGGTGCCGTGAGATGCGGCATAGTTTCCTTAGTCACGTTATACATACCCTTCAGATTGACGCCCACCAGTCTGTCAAAGTACTCTTCGCTTGTTGAAGTCAGCGGCATCGACGTCGGGTTGATTCCCGCGCAGTTGAACACGTGGTCTATGCATCCGAACTTGGATACTATGGCGCTGACACACGACTCTACGGAGTTTGAGGATGATACGTCTAGTATTGCTGTATAGTGGTCCTGAGTGTTGTTGCGTATAGTAGTGCTGCCGCCGCCACCACAAAGCTGGAAGGTTTCCTGTATGCCGGCCTCATTTACATCTGTGATGGCAAGTATGGCACCTAGGCCGTGAAGTTTAATTGCTGTACCTCGACTATAACCCGGTTAGAGACAGTGGACTGAAAGTGAGGTTGTATGTATAGACTTTGACCAAGTAGAGGGAGAGAAAAAGGGGTTCCTTACCCGATGCCGCTAGCTGCGCCAGTGATAAGAACTACCTTGCCTGCCAGACTTGATGACATGTTAAAGATTGGAATATGGAAAATATACACTCTCGTTGAAGAGTTGGAAATAAGAGCTGTCAGGATAAAGTCATCCTTGGAATAATACTACTCTACATGCATATATAGGTACCTACCTATATAGAAGCTAGAAATCCTTCCCCACTTATGTGTGACCCCCCCGCCCCGAGTTTGAAAGGTCCAGGTCTAACAAGTCTTGCGGAATACCACTTTCAGAGGTTCCGGATACACTTTCGATATACCGAGACCTTAGCACAAGCCGGATGGATAGAACCCCGATGACGTGGGGGCCAGATATGGATGACACATGCTAATTTATTCGATATAAAACACATAAGAACCGAAGGGGGCTAGGCCGCTATAACAATATAATTAATTAAATAGAGTGCATTCAGACAGGCCAATTTGCTTGAGCAGAAAGGCAACGATAAGATATGATAAATTGACGTGATAGAATTATGTTGACAAGATGCGAACGATTTATCGAATATCAAACTACTTCTCCTAGTCCTACTCGTTTGCTTACGACTCTAGACCAAGCATTATATCGTGCTTCGATAACAGATAATCCTCGTAAATAAAGTAATAAACGCGATAATCGGTGGCCGAACGCATGATACTATTGTAACTCGATATTGAGTTAGCTTCGTTCGATTCTACATTTAAAGCACCTGGCCAGCAGATTACTCAAATGAAAATAGTCTGTTCTATACTCGGTACTGTCCTGTCGATATGAAATGAAGATTTCATATGCCTATGCGGCTAGCAATCACCTTGAATCATACTTGTTTCCCCAGTCATCCGCGATCGTCTACGGTGAGCGTGGATTAGTATCTCCTTCCCCTTTGATTCATTCTATCTTTGGGTTTGCGTTCATATAAATCCGAAACTCACCTGAAAATGCTTACAGATTTCCTCCTCGACTAAGTCTACGCTCTGGTTTGCATCAACCCTGATGACTCGCATGCCGTTTGTCTCGAGGGCATCGATCATGGCCGTACTCTCACGCAGAGACCTCTCGACTCTCTCGCGGACCTTGTAGTGTTCTTTGTCGTCGTCTCGTCCCGAGCCGTCGGCACGCCCACTGACCCGCCCCATCAGAACATCGGAATCACAACGTAAAAAGAATGCCCCCTGAGCCGGGGGCATCTGTTTAAGCCACGATGTAACGTGCTCTTCATTTCGTGGGAATCCATCGACGATCCAGGTCATCTGGCCTCTCTTCATGCCGTCTTCGATCGTATCACGGAGCAGCTTGACTGCGACGTCGGCGGGAAGTACGGGGCTTCCTTCCTTGCCATAACGTCTTGGAAAGCTTGTCACCAATGATCCCGGGATCGTAGCCTGGTGACGTATCAAGTCACCGTACGACAGATGGGTGAGACGAGGAATCTTGAACCTCAGGGCTGCTGACTGCGTGCCTTTTCCAGCGCCTGGAGGGCCCAATATAAAAATAATCAGGGGTGGAGGACCTCCACGGGATTTAGGTCTGCTAACAAAACTGTTTATGAATATGCACCGAAAGTAGTTGGAAACAACTGTAAATATCTTGCCTAGTGTGTTCATGGCCATGATGAGTTTGTGTATCTGAGGTTGTAAAGATAGTCCTTTGAATATCGAGTAAGTTTCGAGTTGTCGAAGCGGGCCTATTGTTGGATGTCATCCTTCTATATATTCCTTCGGGTCCCCTTCTCAGTCCTCGTTACGCCTCCTAGGTTTGATTCCCAAGTCAAACCTCAGACTGAACCAGGCTTAGTTAGAATGCATCGAAACAAGGCCGCCCTGTAATTGAAAAGCTGATCTAGATTTATCTAGAAACAAGACAAACGCTACATGTACCCTAGAGATAGGGGCAAACGCCCCTGTCAAGGATGTCTTTGGTTAATACAATGATCATGAACTGATATTAACTTGCACCGGGTCTGGTATAATCTGGAAAGCTGGTGGATGGTCCTTTGAAAATATCTAATGGCTTAATCGTCGCTGCTCTATCCCCTTCTATGGTTTTGCACAATCGAGACATGTTAAAACTGGGCTCGGATACTTGCTAACAGACAAAATTTGTGCTGGAAATATCTTCCTAGTTGTCTTCAGGCCCCGACCGTGCCAGTTGGGGCAGGCTATTGCTACAGGGAGGAGAGAGAATCGGCTGTGGTTTGATGATCGTTCCGTATGCTGTATTTGCGCCTTGTATAATGGCGTTTGCAAAGCGGGCGGGTTGGTTCCCGGGAGGGGAAAACATCGATCATTGCCGTACAATGGCTTCTTGTATGGGGTCTCGCGATCATGGTATGATCCCCTTTTTTTCGTATTATCGGGTGTGTATTAAACTTTGCATCTCTGTGAGATGGAGGGCGTACCGGTAGGCTACTTCTAAGCATCATGCGGTTTCAAGCGCAGACAGCAACGGGAAAAGGGGCGGGAGATACCCGACGCGGCCGTTTGTTGCGAGCCGAGGATGTGAAGTACCTAAGATACCAGTGGCTACTAATGTAGTAAGCATGTACCTACCTGTATGGAATGGGTACCGAGGGGAAAGCCCTGCCTTAGCGCCACGCTATTAGTGCATCCGCTTGGAGGGGACCGGCGGGGTGGAGCGAATTGCGCCCCCCGGCGCAAGCTTCTTCTACTGTATTCATAAATGTTTAATTACTTAGGTAGGCATGCATATACCTAGTGCGTGAAGATGAGGTAGGCATTATGCACCTATTGCATGTAAGCATGGCGAATAGGTACGTAGGCGAGCTGTAAGATTCAACTATTGAATAGCGTCACCTCCGTTCCCGCATCTCTTCCCATAACTTCAGTTTTCTTTCTTCGTATCGATCACTCCCGGATACCCTCTTCTGAGAGCTACACGACGGACAAGATGTCTGCTGTGACTCGTGGTCTTCGAACAGCCTCGAGATCGCTACGCCTGCAGTCAACCGCCCTTCAACAAACAGCTGTTTCTTCACGTGCTGCGAAATTCGGAGCCACAGCAGCGCTACCATCACCTTCATTAATAGCGCCCACCACTGCCCACGCCGCTACCCGTATCTACTCCTTCTCCACCACCGCCGCCCAAAAGTCTGCCCCAGCCATGCCTCAAGAAGGGAGAGAATATGACACCGAGATCAAGGACATTGCCAGCTATGTCACAAAGCCAATTGACTCGGAATTGGCTGTAAGTTAAAACACCTCTCCCCGGGAACCCGACCCGTCCTCCCCTATGAGGGAGAGAGTAAACATCACGGCTAAATGTCACTGGCCACACACACGTAGTTCGATACTGCACGATGGGTTTTCCTCGACACTTTAGGCTGCGGGCTGGAAGGCTTGCGGTTCAAGGAATGCACAAAACTCCTGGGCCCAATTGTTCCCGGCACTGTCGTTCCTAACGGCACAAAGATCCCCGGTACCGACTTCATCCTCGACCCCGTCAATGGCGCTTTCAACATCGGCGCTATGATCCGATGGCTCGACTACAACGACTGCTGGCTGGCTGCCGAATGGGGACACCCATCCGATAATCTGGGTGCTATTTTGGCTGTTGCCGACTGGGTCAACCGGACTAACAAGGCCGGAGGCAACCTTGCTGGCGGCAAGATCTTTACCGTTCGACATATCCTCGAGGGCATGATCAAGGCACACGAGATCCAGGGCTGCCTGGCCCTGCTCAACTCGTACAACAAGGTTGGCCTGGACCATGTCGTCTTGGTCAAGGTTGCTAGTACTGCTGTCGTGTCTCACATGCTTGGCTTGAGTGAGACTCAGATTGCCGACGCCGTCACCCAAGCTTGGGTCGACGGCCAGAGCCTGCGCACCTATCGCCACTCGCCCAACACAATGTCCCGAAAGTCCTGGGCTGCTGGCGATGCGTGTCAGCGGGCCGTCAACCTGGCCTTGAAAGTTATGAAGGGCGAGCCTGGCGTGCCCACGGTCCTGTCCGCCCCTGTCTGGGGTTTCTACGATGTCCTGTTCAAGGGTAAAAAGTTCGAGTTCCAGCGCCCCTATGGTAGCTACGTCATGGAGAACGTCCTCTTCAAGGTCTCTTATCCAGGTTTGTGCTCCTCGAGTACGCATCTCAGTACAACCACTCGTGCTAAATTTCTCTCAGCCGAATTCCATTCCCAGACTGCGGTTGAAGCGTCGTCTATGATCCACCAGAAGCTTAAGGAGTTGGGCAAGTCAGCAGCGGACATTAAGGGCATTACGTGCAGAACACACGAAGCCTGCATCCGTATCATTGACAAGCAATTTAAGCCCATGGATAACTTCGCCGACCGTGATCACTGCATTCAGTACATGTGTGCAGTGATGCTTGTTTTCGGGCGACTTGAGGCCACTGATTACACGGATGGGGGCGAAGCAGCGACGTCGCCCCTGGTTGAGTCGCTTCGCCAGAAGATCAAGTGTGTCGAGGATCCTCAGTTCACCAAGGACTATCACGACCCAGAACTCCGAACTATTTCTAACGCTCTAACGGTCGAGTTGAACGATGGTACTGTGCTAGACGAGGTAGTGGTCGAGGCTCCTCTTGGACATCGGTTGAGGAGGGAGGAAGCCAAGCCTCATATTCTCGCTAAATACAAGAGACATCTGGGACCGCACTTCCCAGAGGCAAAGGTCCGTGAGCTAGTAGAACTTGGTCAGGATGTTAAGAAGTTGGAAGCGCTGCCTGTCGACGAGTATGTTGATAAGTATGTCGTCAAGGACAGCCCATTTGTATAGTAAACGTTGATATTCGAGACTAGATTTGGACGATTTACTTGTCAACCTCTTCAGCAAGCAAGATAACAAATACTTTAATGTTCATAAGGGTCCCAGTGCATCACAGACGTGAGTAGGTATCAGGACATATGCACCGGCAGTGCGGAAACCAGTTAATAACATGAGAGAGTTTAAATCAACTGTTTCTGCACAGCCACCAGTTTAGAGACAGCGCCGAAGCGGGGCGGGTCTCAGACACGAAATGGCTTGAAAGGTAGGTACCTAGTTACCTGCCCAGCGTGCTATGGACACGCTACGCCACCCTAGCCTGATTTAGTGACTTGATAGGTCCACTACCTAGGCACCTAATTGCTTTCAATGTTCCCGCACCTGAGGCTTGGCTTACCGACCTTACCTAACACCACCTCACCTCACCTCACCTCGCTCAGCTCAGAAGACCTATTATTTTCGGTTTCTTCTTCTACCCACCTATTCCTGTTCATTCGAGTCGCTGCTGACCTAGACACTTGATCAATATTCAATATACTCAAGGGGTAATTCTGAACGGTCCACCCTCGACTTTGTACGGACAAGATGGTCGCCGTCGACCGCCAGGAGATCATTGCGACTAACAAGTCGCTCCGTCTCATCAAGAATGTATGTTCATGTTGACTTGGTCCCTAATATTAACAGCATCGTGACTAACAGAAGGCCACTATTGTATCGTAACCAGGAACTAGAGCATCTTCTTGAGAAAGGTGCTATAAGCGACGATGTGTTTGATACTGTCAACCGAGTTCTTCCCGCAGAGGCCTCCCTCTCGGGTGCCCCAACTCCTGCCGTTCGCAATGCATCTGCCCATCCTCCGCCCGCCTCAGCACCGCAATCGCCACCCATCAACGCAATGGCACGCTTAGCAGTCGGCCAGAATCCGTCGGTGAGCCCAGCACCGCCAGCGTACCATGCGAGCGGTCCCCCTGCGCTGCCCACCCGCGCTGGCCCCCCCGCCCCCCCTCCCACGAAGCCCGTCATCGCCCACGCGAAGGCGCTGTACAGATATCAAGCAGCCGACGACCGTGACCTGTCGTTTGAGCGGGATGACAAGATCGCCGTGCACGAGTACATGAACGACGACTGGTGGATGGGTCGGAACGAGCGCACCGGCGCCGAGGGCATCTTCCCTAAGAACTACGTCGAGATTGACCGCAACAACGAGAAGGCAGGCTTTTATGCCCCAGCGCAGCCTGTCTATACCGCTCCACCTTCGGCTGCTGCGCAGGGAGGATATCCTCCCCCGCCACAGGCTCAGAATCCGTATAACGCGCATGTCCCGCCGATGGCCGTTGCGCAGGGTGGCAGCGGGTCGAGCCACACCCCGAGCAAGGCTGAAGAACAGGGTAAGAAGTTCGGCAAGAAGTTGGGCAATGCTGCTATCTTTGGCGCGGGCGCCACGCTCGGTGGCAAGATCGTCAACGGCATCTTCTAACCCCCCCCCCCCCCCTTTATAAGGGATCCGTGGATCACAATTTCAAAACGTTTATGTAATAAGTTTCACTAGACTATTGGGGTGTAGGGAGCGTTTTCCTTTGCTCAGACAGGACATATGTCAGGCAGGCTTGAGCTTGAGTTGCGGAATTCATGTTAATGGTTGATGGCTTAGCAGGATGGCTCAAGTGATATATTTTCCCTTTCGTGTGGGGTTTCCCCGATCTGTGAGCTAGTCGCCGTGAATTTGTAACTGTAATCAGGAACGCCTACCCTTTTTGCTCTCAAGACAAGCGCTCCAAGTACCGTCTTTAAATACAGTAGGTAACACCATACATGCCGTACTTATTACCAGAGGAGGGGTTTTCTTACCTCGGATACAGTATTCAGCCTTCCTGGCTTTACATGAATAAGCGTGTAAAGACAATCGCTTAGTCAATGAGGAGTGGATAAGTGATTATCCATATAACAGGACACAGCCAACTGTGCCAGAAGGTGCTAGACTGAGCCGTTCCAAGTGCGCCAAAGCATCATTCGATCCGGGTGACTCAGGAGATATTGAAATGCCTGCCAAATGCCTGCTACTGGCTAGCTGTCGATTGTTTGAAAGGGAGAGTGTTCGTTGGCGCTTGATACCGATTCATTGAAATTGGGTGTCTATGCCAGTGGCAGGTATCGTATCTGTGGCTTCTGTTGCTTGAGTTATCTGAGAGAATCCACTGAGAAATTAGAATTGACTTTATATCGCAGGTTGCCCTAGTATGGGGATATAATCCCGAATGGGATCACGTTAGAGCCCTATATGGACCAAAGTCTGGCAGTCGGAGAAACCCGCTAACAGCAGGCCCGGCAAGTCATCTTAATCCGACATGGCTTGTGAGGGAAAGGCTCTTATGCAAGAGATTCTTGAAGTGGCATACAAGGACATTGGTAGCGAACCGTCAGACTTGACATTGATATATGAACACGGGGAGCAGCTGACCTTCGGCACATGCGTGCGATCCCTCCATACGATGATGCTTTCCGGAGGATAGCAGCTGGTACGCATGGGCGTTGGGGTCAACCGAGGGAACAGAATCGGCCTTATTAGTGTGAGTATCACACTCCCAATTTACAGCTAATCTGTGTAGGGAGAACAAACAGCTAACCGGGGGTATCCTGTATCCTTTGATAAATACCGGCTATAAGGTGGACTTTGGCGGAAAGCAACCCCCGAGATACACCATCGACTCGTGTTCATACTCGACCCGTCCGCCACATCTGAAGAATCGACGACATCTAAGTTGTGATCCCGGCGAGAGTTCCCCGAAGGCGCCGGCCAGTTTGTGGGATTTTGGGCAGTTCCAAAGAGACACGATCGCACCCTCAGATTCAACATGCTTAGGCCGGTCTTTGAGACTGCTAGCCGCGAAGGAGTTGACGGGAGTGAAACAGTTGCCAAGATAATACGGGATACCAGAGGGTGTAGTGTTTTGTCGCATGTACCTTTCAGGCTTTGCATGAAGATGAAGGTGAAATAAATGCCGCAAAGGAATGCTTTATTAGATTGAGATAATTCATATTTCTTATTATTTTTATTTTGTTCGACGGAGGATAATGATTACTTATTCCGTTATCCTTCCTTCGGAGGCCTAGGGTTGAGGGCTTCTAGTCGTAGGTTGAAAGCGCTCTTAGCTGCCGTGTAGCAATACGGGTAGCTAGATCTAGCTTTGATTTCACACGTCTCTCCTGGAAAGTTTGTTCTCATTTCAATTTATTCCAAGTTCCCTATCGACTACCTCACCTCAATGCTTAGCCCCGGCCTTCTCACCAAACGACCGCGCCCCTGACGAACCCCTTGTCGACCAGCTCCGCGATGTTTCTCCCCAAACACTTCAGCCTATATCCGTCTACCTGTCGGCCATCGCCTAGGGTCTCGACGAAGTGATTGAAGTCGAACTCCTCGAACGAGCGCGAGCACTTCTCCAGGACCCGCCGCAGGGCCGCGATTCTGCACCTCGGGTCTCTGACTGCCGCGTCCAGCGTGAGCGCCAGGAGCGACTGCTTCGTGACATTGACTTCGTCCTTCTTCTCTCCCTTTCCTTCCCCAAAATTGACCTCAACTTCTCCTTCTAACCCCACAAGGACATCAACCCCGTCATCGTCACCCTGCCCACTATTGCTCTCCCGTCGCTCCCCCCCATCGCCACTCTCTTGCGCCGTGCGCCTGCCACTCCTCTTCTCCCCCTTCAGCCTCGCGATGATCTGCACGTACCTCCCTCTGAGCTCCCTGAGCGTCCATGGGGCATCCTCGAACCGGTTACACTCGGGCGGGACGTGGTCCCTGCGCCAAAAGTCGGGCGCCGGCTGCCAGCGCCAGACAAAGGGGTTGAAGTCGCGCACGAGCCAGCGCGGGAGCGCCTCGTTGCCGAGAGACCTCGGCGCCGCGCGGGCGCCGTCCCAGCCAAGGATCGCCTTGACGGAGCCATCGTCGGCGATGATGATGTTGCGCATGCTAAGGTCCGGGTGCGCGAGCACAAACTTTTTCCCTTTACCCCTTTCCTGTTGTGTGCGGCGGGCCGTTGTTTTCACCGTTGTCCTCAGCTCCGCCCTCGGCTCGCGCACGAGCCGAATGAGCAAACGGAGAAGCTTATCGACGCCCTCGCCGGTCTCCGTGACGGGCGTGTACTCATCCAGCATGGCAGTGTACATATCCTCCGGTTCGTTCCAGGGTCCGACGCCTCGGTAGACTGGCGTGCGCTCGCAGTCCTCATTCGCGAACCAGCACGCAATCATGGTCTGCACGTCAAGCTCACGCAGGGGTCCGGTGCCGACGAGGACACCCTCGCCGTCGAACAGGGGCATGCCTCCGCTGTCGAATTCGTACTGGCCGAGCTGAACCATAGCTTTGGCGACATGCTCTAGAATTCGGGCTCTCTTCTCCATTATTAGTGCTTCGTCGTCCTGGTCGGTAGTGTCGAACCAGACGTCCTCGAGTCGTCGGCCCTGCACGTACTCCATGATCAGGTACGGGACGTGGATCTCGTTGTGGGCCGAGCAGTCAGCGTCGATGACCTCGGGCACGGGAACGTCCGTCTCCGTCTTGAGCATGTTCAGCAGCAGGGCCTCAGTGCGCAGCGTCTCAGCGCAAAGCTTGTCCCACAAGTCAGGCGTGCCCGTAGCCGGAATCTTGATAATCCATTTGATCACCTCACGCCGGCGGTCGTCGTAGAACTGAATCACATAGAAAACGTGCGCCGAGCCGAAAAAGGGGCTGCTGATCTGCGGCAGCGGTAGGGGCCGGGGTCGCCGCAAAACCGTCAGACTTCGCTGAGACTGCAGAATGTCAAGCGCTAGGTGCGCAACGGCGTCCGTATCGATATGCGAGAGGATACCCGCAAATTCGCGGTGTTTCCTTTCCGTCTCCATTACGATTCTCTGCTGCTGTTGCTCAGCCGTTTCTCTCCGCCCGACCCCTTGTCCCGCTGTGCGGCGACTACGGCCATACTGGAAATCTACGGGTGCAGCTTGGACTAAGGAGTCTTTGAGACTCGGAAGCGGCAGTAGTTCGGCCTCTACTGGTACCTGCGTGACCTTGGGCAGTGAAAACTCCAGGTTCCTCAGCGAGGCAAGACCCCTCTGCAACTTTGCGGTGTCTATCCCACCAACATAGTCGACATGCGCCTGCCAGCTCTTGATGCGCCATGAAAGCCCGAGGATGAGTGAGAGGTCGGCGTGGCGATCTCGAGCTAGCTTTGCCAGCTCATTCCGACGTTCATATCGAACTTTGCCGACGTAACCCTGGACTGGATGCTCGGGCATGATTGATTTCTCTGTGGGCGAGCTAGCTATAGTCTTAATACAATGTATTATCAGGAAGCTCTCGAAACCCGAAAGAATTAGACATTGTGAGCCAGAAAGGCACACGGATGATTGAGACAAAGACACTTACTCTTTCATCCCCACAAGAAGCTTGCTAGTCTAAAAGTCGATGTTTCCGTGTTCGGAAAGAGAAGAATGTTCTGTGTCAGTGCTTGTAATTTTTCTATAGAACCATGTTCCTAGCCCAAACTGGTGTAAGAAAACGAGTCTTTCTGCTTCCGTTGTCTCTATAAAGCATTAACATGTGTCTAGCCTTTCTCAATAAGGGTATAACCACCACTGTGTTTATTCCATCGGCTCATTTGCGGAGAGCAGTACAAAGCATGCCGTGAATGGGAGTAAAAGGATATGAAACGCCAGCCTCTAAGGAAAACCCCGAGAAACGCATACAATATCACTACATGTACCCCCAGATTCTGTGGTTAAGCCAACTCCGGAGAGTGTGTACGCAATGCTCCGGTACAAAACCCAGGACAAGGACTATGAAACGCCAAACAGAGAACGCCCGTATGTAGCACTCACTAGTTCTTTAAGTGAGTAGCCGCTCCATGGTAGCCCGGTTTGCCACCAGTCGGCAGCTCGATCCACAATCCGTTTCAAGGTCGAGCCCTACTGCGACCGAAACCACCAGGCACCAAGGCCGACGAAGAGTACCGTGACGAGAACCGTAATGCCCTGCTTCGACTGCGAGACAAGCATTGACCAGCCTATGATAGACTCCCATTTCTTGACCTGGGCACGGTGTTCCCAGGACTGAAGATCGATAGGGAAAGGTAGCTTAATGCGTGGATCCGGTGCTTTCTCCCGTTCAAGGTTGAGCTCTGTCTCGTATGCCCATTCATCCGGCACAAGCTTAGATGGCTCGAGGACTGGGACATCCAGACGCAAGAAAACTGCCCTGTGGTCACTAGTTCTGACCACAGGGATCGCGTCGTAAGCCCTCACTTTCATTCCTTTCCCCTCACCGGGAGAGCTCTGGGCCCACCACGGGAGCTCCAGATACAACACCCGATCACACCAACCAGGCCATCGATGAGGCGCCCAAGTCCAGTTGACATGGTCCACATCATTTCCCTCCTCCTCCGAAGGGTGGCGCGGTCCTGTTCCTGGAAGGGCCTTGGGCGATACGATAAGTTTGTAGGTCGGTGGGAAGTCGATCTTGGCCTCGCTTAATCCGTGAAGTGTACGTCCGGCTGATTTCTCGGAAACCAACTGATCTCGGGCCAGAAAGTGAGCATAGTAGTAGGGGCTCTCAGGATCTGTGTCGGGAAACGTTGAGTCGTTGGTTGGCGACGTCTTGGAGAGTCGATAGTTCAGGTCGCCGGCCACAAATAGATGGGTACCTGGCTTGTATATGGAAATTTCGTGCAAGGCCCTCCGACTTGAATCCGGTTTGAGAAGTGCCTGTCCCTCCTCACCATCTTCTGGAGTGTGAGGAGTAGGTAGCGAGGATTCGGGCGGAATAACGCTCTTGGGGTCTTCGAAGACGAGGCCGGAGACAATGCTCTCCCAATTCTTGTTCCGCTTTTCTAGATTCCACTCCATAGCTGCCAGGTGCGCGCTCACGAAGGTGAGTTCGGTCTCTCTGACGTCACCGCCGACATCCTTCTTGTAGAAAATGCGAAGTCCAACGGCGCCCTTGTTGGCCATGTCACCAGCACCAAAACCGACCTCGGCTCCTCGTAGGTCATGCACAGCGTCTGGTTCGCGAGCAAAGAGCATAATCCCGGTCATACCGACATTACGTGTGTTCATCAGCGTGTATGGACGGTCCTTGTATCGGGTTTGGCGCTCTTCTTCGGCTATGAACTTGGCCGCTGCGAGGTTGACGGCAGATTCGAAGCTTTGGAAGTAGGGGTTCAGGACGTAGGATCCGATGAAGGCCTTCGCAAGCGGTGCCATTTCCTGGATGCAACTGCATTTGATTAGGACTAATACCGACTCCCACAAGCGAAGTAGGGGGAGGCTCACAAGACGAGCAAATCTGGTAGGCTCGTGGCATCTTGGCCGAGGGCGTTGTATAGGTGATTAGCAAAGACGGAACTGTTGATCTGGTTCTTTGCAGCATTGAAAGTGAGAATAAAGACGTCCAGCGTCGGGTTGGTTTCCATGTTCGTAAGCTCGGCCATGGCAATAACACTGCAGCAACCGTGATAAACCGCTCGATTGGATTGTTGACAAATGCAAGGTATTTTGGTTCGGTTCGGTGCGGGTGTGGGGGGTGGTTCCGATAAGACGTCTGCAAGGGGCCCAAGGATGGCCCCGGTGTGGTATTTAACCCTTCAGACGAATAAGGTATGAGGAAGTAAGGCTTCAGCTGTGCAGCAAACCTGAAATGCTCCTGCAACTACACTAAAAATCCAAGGTCATTCCAGTGTCCGATGACGTAATATTCAAAGGCAAGAGTCCCGCATTTATCAAAAGCGGAAAGCAGACAAGGGAAAACAAAAGAAAAACAAGAGGATATCCCCCCCCGAGACAAGACTGACCTTCCTTATATTTATATACCTCAGGTAGGTGCTTTGGAAGAGATAGGCACCTACGTTATCAGGTTACGTACTACTTATAAATATATAGAGTTCGCCCTTGTCATCGTCACAAGCGTCCTGTCTTAAGATGTGTCAGGTGTTCAGCCTCATGTGATGGCCTAGCTACGGTGAATGCACCCAGAACATAGGATAGCCTAGTAATACCATTATTTAGGCCACGAGAGAGCTCTCTTAAGGATTTCCTCCCCCCCAAGGCTTAGGGTTTTCGTCAGGATTACGAGCATTGCCTCGAGTCCCTGTAGGCCATGTGATCTTGTACCGCCTCCTTACGAGATATTACCCACCTGTCTCGAATAGTTCCAATACACCTACCGGAGCTGTTTAGACATGGCCAGACCCTCGTAGCCTACTCTGCAGGAGCTGAGAATCACACCGAGTATGCGTTTCAACAATGTAGTGCAAATAAAAACGCAATCTGATTTACTACCTAGCGTGTGTCGACCGTCTGCCTTGCCTATGCCATTAAAGGGGGATCCACTCTTCCTGCCACCATCAAGTTTGCTAACACGACCCTCAGGCGCTGCCAGCTATACGACTAGCCACATCAGATGTTGTCACTCTGCAGAGCCCCAGAAGAGCCCCCCCATGGGACCCTTTCGAGACGTTGCCACTGCACGAGTTGACAAATACCGGTTGACAACGAGTATCCACTGTAGGTTTACCTGTGAGCAAACTCTGTTCCATGTGATGGCTAGTTCCATGATTGATATGTTCCGTCTGCCCAAAATAGAGATCTGAAGCTTGCGAATGCGAGCCCCTTCTAGAAGGTCATGAACGAACGACGAAGGAGCGAGTTCTGCCCTAGCAAGTGTCCACCATCACTCCTTTTCCAGCAGTGTTTCTGGGATGCCGTGACAGCTACCAACAGAGCGCTGGCGACGAAACGATGGCCAAGGCTCGGTAGGTCGGTTATCATCAAATATGTAACGGCTGAGAAACGCGCAACCCCCCGCCCCCCATTACGACCGCCCCAGGAGTGGAATCTGACGTGACAAGTACAACAACAGAGTATGAAAGCACGTAGGAAAATGAAATGAAATGGAGTAAAAGAAAAACCGAATCAGATCATATCAGAAAGCTAATGAATCGCATCGAAGGAACTTCGTCAGAACAGACAAACGGTTGCTATTGTATGACGAAGCTCAATCTCACGGTACGTGTCCTCCTTTACGCGAAAGCGGGTCGGCGGAAGAATGACGTGCCTGAATAGACTAGATTGCATGGTCGACGACATCCCAAGTGTGCTGGAATGCCGGAAGTGCCGTTCAAACAAACTCAGGTAATCGACGAGGACGCAGAAAGGCCGGCAAGCCGACGCAAGACTACGACTTCGCGAGTTCCCTAGTTGTCCGAGCCATGGAATGGAGTCGTGAACCGAGAGTCATCGAAGAACGGAAACAAAAGCAATCCATATGATATGAAAAGAATAATACGTGGTGCTCGATCGAAGTCGTTGGCTGAGATTCACTGGAGTGCTCCGGCGGACCAACGACGCGGGGGACGACGAAACTACCACGAAGAGGGGAGTATTCCCCGTTGTGCCGATTGTAAAACGTTACACCCACCACAACGCGACGGACGATGCCAAAGCAACGGTGTTGAAATCATTTAGGACGGTAGGAACCAGAGGCATATCCGGAGCCGGCACCCTGGCCCTTGGAAGCTGATCGCAGCCTGTTACCGCAAACTGAAGTGTCAGCATTCGTGTCAGCAATTCCTCCGGCCAGCGTTGTGAATCACACCAAACTCGAAGGAAACATGATTCCTTACTAGGAATGCTTGGACTATACTGGGCTGGGCTGGGCTGGCGAGACACTCACATCCTGTCGCTTCCCCCGACGGCACGGCTGGTTTCTGGAGTGTCAACACCTGGAGCACCACGCTCAATCACCTTACGGCGAGCGGTGGGGAAATTCGGCTTGGCGGCACCGGACTGAGGGGTTTGTCCGGCGGTGGCGGCGGTGGTTCGACCGGCTCGGGCCTTGTCTTCATCATCACCACCCTGACCAGCAGCCTGGGCAATAGCCTGAGCATTCTTCTGGTACTTGTACACCGTCCAGTCGAAGACATAGTCGTACTGGAAGCCCTCACGAACAAAAAGGTCACGGAAGATCTTTCGAAGGTAGCTGTAGTCGGGCTTGTCATCGAATCGGAGGGAGCGGGTGTAGTTCAGATAAATGGCGAACTCGTTGGGGAAGCCACGGCAGAGCACCTCAGTGGGGGTGGTCATCTTCTTCTCCATGATGCGGTCGTACTTCTGCTTCTTAGTGGCAGCCTTGAGACCCTGCCAAGGGAGAGATCCACGGCAGAAGTACAACATGACATAGCCGAGAGACTCCATGTCATCACGGCGAGATTGCTCTGCAGTCCGTTAGCAATTAGCCAGTCCTGTCTGGGACACTGTATTAGACATACCGACTCCTAGATGCGTGTTAATAGAAGCATATCGAGCCGTGCCGGTCAAGTTCTTGTTCTCGCGGTACGGGATGTGGAAGTGAGTCTTGGGGTCTCGGTACTTCTTGGCCAGACCGAAGTCGATGACGTTGACCTGGTTTCCGCGTTTGCCGATGCCCATCAGGAAGTTATCGGGCTTGATATCGCGGTGGATGAAAGACTTGGCGTGGATGTACTCGATGCGGGAGATAAGCTGGTCGGCAAGGAGCAATACCGTCTTGAGAGAGAACTTCCTGTTGCAGAAGTTGAACAGATCTTCCAAGCTGGGGCCGAGCAGGTCGAGGACCATGGCATTGTAGTCACACTCGGTGCCGAACCAACGGACAAAGGGGATGCCGACGCCACCAGCGAGGGACTTGTAGACTCGGGCCTCATACTCGAGCTGGGGATGCTTGGCCTTGACAGATTCCAGCTTGATGGCGATCTCCTCGCCCGAGATGATGTTGGTACCGAGGTAGATATCACCAAACGAGCCGGAGCCGATCTTTCGACCGATGCGGTATTTATTACCGACGCGAAGATCCTACAGCATAGTTAGTACGGTTTCATTTGGTCTATCGTGTCCCCATCCGCGGGCAGAGGCAGATGGTGCATCGTTGGGAAAATGCCAACGAATGGGGGCCAGCAGTGCAGATTGACCTGGCAATGCACACCGACATTCAGAACCCCACTAGCTGACCCCATACGATAACGTGTATCCACACACTAACACCAGGTCCAGGATTCAAAATCTAAAGTTGAGCAACGTACCATTGTGGTCATGTTGACGATGGGTGGAGCTGAGAAGCTGCCGCTTGAATTCCTGTGTTCGGATCGGAGAGGAGCCTGCAGAGGCTCGTGGAGATGGTCAAAATGGTGTTCTGTCTAGAGGTTGGCAATCTAGTCAGGGAATCTGTCAGCAGTCAAGAGGTAAGAATTGGCACTAATTTGGTGACGATCGAGGGGGAGTATCTAGTGAATACCGTTGGGGAAGAAGGAATAGAAGCTTAAGAAGGTTTGAAGAAAGGCGGAGGAGAAATGAATGGTTTGGGTAGGTGGCTTGGTATTAAAATAAAGGCTGACAAAAGCCTAGCGAGAAGAAAAAAAAACAAGAACGCAAGAGGCACAGACCCAAGTCCAAGGGATGGAGAAATGTCAGGTGAAATTGTGATAAAAACCGATGCAGCGCGGTGAAGTAGTGGACGGGGGCGAAGAAGTGGAAGGTTGTGATGGGAAAGGGAAGAAGGGAGAGGGGAACAGTGTCTCACCTAGCGACCGGATTGATTGATTGATTGCCTCGACTTGCCAGCTTACCCAGCAAAATGCTGGATATTGAAGAAATACGTCGAGAAGAAGTAGAAGGAAATAAAAAGACGCGAGGGCGGGTGGGATGAATCACGCCTCCCTGGTATCTCAGTTGCAGAGATGTTTGTATGTGTGTGTGTGGTGTTGGCGTGTGTGTAAGTAGGAGGAAAGAGGGAGAGTAGGTAAGGAAGAGAAAGGTTTGGGGAAAAGATAGCGGCCGTGGATGATGAATATGGGACCGCACAGAAGTGGATAAAGATGGGCCAGGCCGCCTGACTTTGACTGGAATGGAGACTTTTTGGGGGGTTGGGCGCGCCACAGGTGCGCTGGGCTGCTAACAGCTGCGGCAGGATTGGGTCTTGGGTACCTAACCTATAGGATCTTCCTAGGTATCCTCTTTCCGTGGCCAAAGGGTTAATTGAAGGCGACTTGCTCGGCAGGACAAGAAGGGCGCGCACAATCGTACATGTAGTACCGATGACATGTAATAACGCGTAATGATGGGATATATGTACCTATGGAAGGTAGGCAGGCAGGTTTAGGTACTCTGTGTGGTAGGTACTTAAATACTAAATTGGAAAGGTCCGGCCGAGCAGTTAGATGGACCCGTTAGTTGTCTGCTACAAAGCCGACCAACTAATACAACCAGTTAGTTAGGTAGGTAGGTAGTCGGGTTAGTCAGTCAGTCAAGTCAGTCGGCTAATCAATCAATCATTTAATCAATCAAGCTATCGTGCATCTATTTACATTCAATAATAATAGCAATCACGATCAGAACCAAACATCCATCCACGCCTACGTCTGTATGATTAAATAGATACCTAGTATTGTAAATGCAATTTGCAACTATGCAGGCATCCTCTCGGCTACTGCTTTAAGCGATTTGGTATTTACAAATCATTCCAATAGCGTGTTAAAATCTGACATCTGTAAGAAGGGCCTACAAAAGCCAGCCGTCTATCAAACTCGTTCACCGAAGAAAAGCAGGGGCCGCACTAAGACTATCTTTGTTACGCCCTACCCATACACACGCGTACATACATAGAGACATTGGGTACCTACCTCAACTTGTAGGCAATAGGTATTGTGCAGCTCATTGTCAGCTCTCCCAAGTAGAAAGAAGCAAGTTTTATCATACTCCAAATGCCCAGTATTTTTTTTCGGTTTCTTTTGTTTTGGTCTGCCCATTTACGTGTAATTCATCTTTTTATGCTATATTGTACATACAATCTTCCCCTCTAGATTCCCTGTATTGCGTGCGGTCTCACTGTCGGCGTCAAATAACAAGGGGGCATCAGCCGGGCCGCGCCATGTCTAGCGGAATCAGGATTTCTGATTATTAGGCTCAGATCTACTTTTCGCTAGGTAAAGTGGGGGGGAGGGTGAGGCGACGGCTGATTAACGGTGAATGGAACGAGCGGAGTTGAATAAATGTATGGATGGGTGCCTACAAGTCTTATGATGTCTAGGTACCTAGTGCACGTATATGTATGAAGTAGTATACATGTAGTAGGCATGTCTAACGTTGCCACTTGCCAGTGTCGGACGTGGCGGTTTTCCTCTCTTATAAGATGTATTTATTGTACAGTATGCACGTACAATACATGCCTAAACGTGGTAGGTACCCAAACTCAGGTACCCAAGGGCAGGCCTGCTATTTTAGATACAAGAGCATTGATAAACCCCCGAGGATAACGACGATCTGCGTCAAGGAATTTCAGATCCAAATTTCTCTCCCCCTGGATTTGCAATGCAACCCGTCCGCCAAACCAGGCTCAGGTGGGCTCAGGTTAGCTCGGGTTAGCTGATCTATCTTCACTTCTTACATAAACCAATATCAATACACATCGCGCAACCCGATCAGCCCAGCTCCAGCTTCATCATGAAACGCTACTGGAGGCTTTTCTCCTGGCCACGATCCAATTTCCAGAGGGTCAGGCCGGCATCAAAAGCTCAACTGGGGCCAAGAGCCAGCACTCGCCTTGTCTTGCCTCTTATAGACTGACTTGCAGCAGCACATCAAGCGGGGTTCCCCGACTTCCAAAAGCAAAAAGAGAGAAAAGAAAAAAGAAAAACGCCCTCATCGCCGTCGCTGCAAACTTGGCCTCTCTCGCATGGTCTCTCGCATGGTCTCTCGCATGGTCTCTCGCATGGTCTCTCGCATGGTCTCTCGCATGGTCTCTCGCATGGTCTCTCGTATTCACTCATACCGTACCCAGCTCGCTAACTGCAACGATCACGGCGCCGGCTCACACTAAAGCCATCCCCGGGAAAGCAAGAAGAGAAAAGTTCCAACCAACAGAAACGAGTTTGCTGCCCAAATAATGCGTAAAATCGCTAAAGAGGCTGTCTGGCTGTCTCATCGGTCAGCCAGCTACGGAATAGATGTGGGAATAGATAGATATAGTTTATCCCCTAACCTGGTCAAGTCGATCCAGATTGGACAATGTGCAAAAATAGACGGAACCGCCCCAGAGGACAAAAGGCAATTAGTGGACCGAGACATGCAACGCGGCAGTCGTTATTCATCAAGCCCAGCCGGATATCTCTAGGGTATCTCTAAGCCTGCGTATCACGTATCATCCGTCGTAGCCGACCGAGACGATGCGATGTGCATCCAAATCCCCAAGATCTCGGGATTTAAACCTCTCTGCCTCACTGACGAGAGAATCACGACAGTGATGGGTGACAGAAAGGGAAATTGTTAAATACCTGCAACTCAATCCTTATCCTAGACCAGGGACCAGTACCTTTAGGTATCATGACAGCTGACGCTAGACTCTCCGCTACACATACACACATACCACTGCCAGCGCATGAAAGGAGAAATGCAATGCCACTTGTTCAACCCCTTCAACCTGTCATTCGTTCGCACAAAAACCCAGTCAGGGAGTTACAGTCATCGGTCAGCAGACCGGTCGTCAGTGCTGCTGTCAGGTGAAAGGGGGGGGCGAGGGACGGGGGACGAGGGGGGGAAAAAAGCCTCTTATTATTCCCCCGGCTCGTCGAGGACAAGATGCGCATACCTACCTAGGTAGGTACCTATCTATATAAAAATCCACAAGGAGCACGGCGGGTCGGGTCTAGCTCGGTCAAGGCTCTGCCGATCCCTTACTTAGCTGAGAATCGTACGTAGGACAGTTAAGGTCTAGATATCCAACATATACTAATCTACCACATGCCCAGCTTGCCGGCCTAGCTCTGCTTAGCCTGCTTGTTACAGTAACTTACCGGTACTTACCTTTCCTAAGCCAACTCCAACTGTCGGGCCTCCCAAGTTAGCCATTCGGCTTTCCTCTTTAGGTCCTCAGTGCAACTCTGAGGTACCCGGAATACTACATAACTACCAACCTATATAATCGCGAGGAGCGTAGCCCTCTCCTCTTCCTTTCCCTGGACTAACGAGAACACATCTGCCTCGCCTTCACCGAACTGCCTTGGCCGTCTTACTACAGTGTAGGTACCCTGTTGTCCTACCGTCGATAGCTGTAGGTCATGCCATCCGGGATGCACAGCCACACGGATCGGGAGCGAGCTAAGTGCGACAGCATTACGTTCGAGGCGGCTTCTGCGTCCAAGTTCTTCCTTCTCAGGGCAAAGACTTTGCTTGTCATGAAGTTGCCATGAATAATGTATTGCTCTAGCTATATCTTATATATCGCGCCTTTATTCCGTGTTCAGGATGATCCTAGCCCATGGAATCCTTCCTAGTTACGATATACACACACCAGCTGTTACCCAACTTCACCCCAACGCCCTGCGCATGGGGTAGAATGCACTCTTAAAGGAGTACGTGTTTCTATACACGCATACCTACATATAAGAGCGGGCCAAGCGATCAAAAATTAAGCCTCTAGATCTTCCTGATGTGCATTCGAGTCCATACAAGCCAGACCACAAGGATTATAGATGGGAGGCTGACACTTTAAGATGCTGTTATTCGGCGTTATATTCAAGTCATTCACTGCCGTCCCCGAGTTTTACGGATCGTGATTTGCTCGGGATACGTTGTTCTGCAATCGCTCGACTATCAACCAGATATTACCTCTAATAACATTCTAGAAGGCAAGGGGAAAAGAATGGATGGAGAAGGGAAATCAAATAGCACACCCTCTAAGGACCCGCGCTATATGACAATTCTACTCGTCCACCTAAACAACCATTCGACTGACGACGTGACGGTCATCTATTGGCCTGCGACTACACACGATATTCCAGTCCGGCTGTTTCATGTGGCATAGTCAATACAGAAAAACCACTTGTTCCGGCTCGTAAATGCTCGCACGCGAGGCCAATCATGCTCACGTCTCGTGGGGTTCATTCAACTAACGTGAACTCGCAGGTTTTGATATATGAAGTCCTGAGAGATAAGTGCCTCTGCTAGTTGGTATTTAAGTCTGCTAGGGCCTAGATCCTATAAGATAGCCAAGTCTGTACATACTATGCTCGTCTTAAGTCACGATTACCAAGTCCTCTTATAAATAGCCACTACAGTCTTCACGAAGACCACCGACATAGTTCACCCTTGCCGACCCATAATGCGTCTCGTCAGATTTACGGCTCAGCGTGTTGTTTACTGGTCCTGCTGTTTAACCAGACCTGCTTCTAATAACATCGTCAAGCCTTCAAGAACTCTCTGCATTTTCGTCTCCGCCGTTCTATTGCCCCATCACGACTTTCTAGCCCTCCAAGAGCCTGTAGTTTCATAGTCCCATATGACACGCA
This sequence comes from Biscogniauxia marginata, assembly GCA_022695795.1. Taxonomy (NCBI): domain Eukaryota; kingdom Fungi; phylum Ascomycota; class Sordariomycetes; order Xylariales; family Xylariaceae; genus Biscogniauxia; species Biscogniauxia marginata. The sequence goes on from MU404211.1 coordinate 50,197, forward strand.
GCTTCGGGTAGACCACAGCCTACCGACCTCAACTTCACGTCAAGAAATTCGTGTGGTGTTCTGGGAGCATTTAGTCATGGGAACCTGACACGTGGGCGTTGCTGTGAACATTTTTGTCATAGATAGGCTACTAATATCGGATACAATCACATTATTCTTCTAGACATACCCTAAGGATAACAATACCCCCATGCCCCTCAGATGAGGCAAAGTAGCTAACCCTAGTGTGAGTAGAGATGTATAAGTGGACTATGAGGTATAGATTATTCGCTATGGAACACAGACAAAGCAATACCAAGTAGTATCTATTAATATATATATCTGTACATGTCCGGAAGGTGTTTTGAATAATCAGCACCGCGCTTTTATATTGTCTAGTAGACACCTAGAAACACATGTCTTCTCAATCTACTCTGCACATGCTACTAGCTCCTCTTTGCCATATTCTACCACGTCCTCAGCTCATGACCTAACTCATAGCACCTTCGTAGGAAATAAGTTTCCTATTCGTGCATTTGTTGCAATATTCAGTGTCGTAAATGTCGCGAGTATATCATACCATACTGGGAGCAGCGCTATCATAAATTCTGGCAGCATGCATCGTGGACCTAAATACGGCAGCAAAATCGCATCGTAGTTCCAATTTTGACAGTCCAGCAGTTATTGACACGGTGTCAACATCATCTACTTAAGTATGAGATGGTGTGATGCCTGTCTGGATCATATACCCTCAAGCCTATAGCTTGAACCCTCCTAACAACGATCCTTGACCTAAAAAAAAAGCATACTTGGACCCTTAGCTGAAGGGTTGTCTTATATAATCCTAATGAATAACCACCGAGCCTACTTCCCCTTTCTAATTTGCTGAAAAAGCATTGAAACTACGGGCCATTAGCTCTGGAATGCCCGTAACAAACTATAAATTCCCTCATAATTTCAGACCTCGAAGCGCGCAAATGTCCTAGTGTAGTTGTCACTTCTCGAGGCTCCCGGCTGGTGTTGGGACGTCCAATTTCTAGACCCCGATGAAGGAATATGAAGCCCTAAAATGCAGGAGGATATGTAGACGAATTTATTCGAATATAGATGTCATAGTTTTATATATTATACTCGTGTATAGCACCTTAATCTCCCGAACTATGTTTACATAATGGTCACCAGCTATATAGGAGGAATACTTGGCTATTAAGGAAACTACCTAATCTTTGCTAAAACCTGGTAAATACCACTATTAAACTGTCAACTTTATTTATAATATCTTATTACGCCTCGTATGCTAAGTTGTAACATAAGACATAATCATATATTCGAATTTATTATGATTAGTTTTATAAAACTTAAATCTTGCGATATTTTAAGTAGACTTTTTAACATCGTGAGATAAATATAAATGCTATTAAGAAACATTTAGCGTACTTGAAGCTAGCCTTTTCATTTGTGAATGTAGCATATATGTTTTACTAAGTATATTTTAGTGACGTAGCAAACCTCGGATTTTGTATAGCTCAAGTTACATGCATAGAAATAGCACACGTCAATTATAATATTTAGAGACACAAAATCACAGAAATGCTGAGTTGGAAATGAGCATCTGAATGACATACGTTTCTCCATAGACACTCTATTTCAATCAAAGTAATTATTTGTTAGGAAAGGATAGGTAGTCATTTTCAACTATTCTACGAAGGGAACCCCCAGGATTAGTCTCAATAATTCCGAAGGTCTGAGGACAGGAACCAACAACAGGCATGGATGCGTCTAGTTTTAATTTGAACCTTAACAGGTCGACTATTTAGTCGCAGATCGAGGTACTTGCGTAAGAGCGATGCCACATATCAAGCCCCCGCGGTTATCTGCAGAACTATGAATATAGTTGGAAGCGACTGCTTAATTCAACATACAATTTCTTCCCTCGTCAATGCCTCGAGGCGTGGGAGGTGATGCGCCTCTAATACTCAGTGTTCTGTGGGCTTTGAGAAGTATTACCTTCATCCCCGTCGTGCTCCACCTGTATACCCGCATCAAAGTAGTGAACACATATGGAATGGATGATCGTTTCTATAACACGGACTTTGTGAGTACTTCTCATATTAGCCTAGGATGATTTTATAGCCAATTCGAGGGTCGATGTCTATATTAGTAACAACTCTCAGAATCAAGAACTATCTTCCCTATTTTCTAACGTGGTTTCTTCAGATCTTCTATAACGTTTACGACATCATGGTTCAAATATCTGCAACCTTTAGCTTCGGCATGGACGTTACTAAAATCACTCTGGAAGATGACGTGCCTCAAGCGATTCTTTACGAGGCGACTGGGCAGACTTTGTCCGTCATAGGAATCGTCATCGCAAAATATTTGGTTGACTTATTCATTCTACGAATTGTGACAACAGGTGTTATAGCGATTTGGGTTCCTGCGGTAATATTTGGTATCCCAGCTGCGGTATCTCTGCTGGTATTCTGGTTCTCGTGCACACCCGCAACATACCTATAGGATCACCGAATCGATAGTCATTGTAATATCGACCCGAGGCGGATCTCGGTGCATGAGGGTGCCTGTAGTGTGGTTATTGAATTTTGGTATGCTGGTCTTCCGTGGTATCTCCTCTGGAAGCTTAGCATGCCGAGAAGAGAGAAACTTGTCATTGCTTCTAGTATGAGCTGTGGCCCCGTGTAAGTCTTTGAACCCACCCTGGGAAGAAATTTAGCATACTAACCTGAGGAACGGTTGAGGGCTACGGCCTATGGTACAAAGAGAGCAGCAGAACTATATAAATTAGGAAGCCCTAACTACCATGTATGTGTCCTCGCTTTATTTTGGTAACCACGCAACCGACTCTCATTCACTTTCATTCTGACTACTATTGTATAATATCTAAAGAGGTTCCCACCAAGTATGTCTTGAAACATTGTTAACTTGGTTATCCAATTACACGGGACACTGCCTGCCTAATAGTATGGCATACAGATGAGCAAGCAGTGAATATGTTTGGCGTTGATATTCCCATCTACCTACCGTTTACCGACATGTTTTCAATAGGTTCCTATCAAAACATAACGGCAATATGAGTCAAGACTGACATGATAATCAACAAGTGGTATTGAGATAAATGCTATTAATATGAATACCTTCCGTATCATTGAGGGTACTATTTATTCAAACAACAAGGTAGCCAGCGCCGGCAATGTGTCAGAGGATATCAGGAGCTTTAGATGCAGGTAAGAATAATAAGTGAATATCCCGAGTCTTTTGGATAGACCTTTGAGAATCTCAGTCTCATAGGCAACAAATCTACAATATTATTATCCGTTTAACGTCTATCACCGGTCCCTCTAAGTATACCAAATAATACCACGGTAGAGAAGATGGGGGTTAGCAAGATATTTGACAAAAAGGAAAGTAGTTACTTTATCCCGGTCCGCGACAATATGGCTGAGTTCCCTATAATATTAATTGCTAGGCTAGAATGTTTATATAAGTCGCTGTCATGAGCTTGGCCTAAAATATTAATCTTTAATTACCTAATTAACTATATGATGATTTCATATTTCGAGGGATTAATTTTGATGCCCCCCAAGTACTACATTCGAACAAAGATTGTTTGTGTTAGGCATTAACCAAGCTTACTAGTTACAGGAAAATCAGAAGAGCGTTGTAAGTATGGTAATAGGGGCAATATCAATCACATTCTGAACAGGATTCTAGGTTAGAAATCTTTGCTGATTCGCTTTGTAGTTCTATATTGGCTTCAAATGCTTGAGTATTGGGCTAAGAATGATAATCTGGCACATCGTATAGACAATGCCTTTGTTCTCCTAATATCTCATCTTAGTTTCATGTTGCATCTAGAACAAAGAATAATCTATCCCCCATAAAGATGATGCATAAGGAGCGGCAGTACTATACGCCATCATTATTTTACTGTATAAATAATGCAAACAGCCAAACAGATGTTCATCAACTAATCTACTAAATATCGTCATTACATCCTATCGAATCTTTCGAACTTTGCGTAAACGCTTGAGATATGACATCACCACAAATACCAAAGAACAAGCTATCATACTCTTCGGACAAGCAACATGCAGCATTGAGGGGAAACCCCAAATCACTAGTGTTGTCTCCCGAGGAATGGAGAAATATCAACCAACGCATCAGAAAGACGGTTGATATAGTCCTTTCTAGGAACTATACCCTCGAGGGATCGGAGCCAGGAATCTGGGTTCTAGATGCCAATCTAGGGGTTGCATTGCTAGCTGAGGTTATAGTTAGACCCCTGAGGACGCAATGTTCCCTGGAAGATCCGAAGCTCCATGCGAAAATCCGAGCTATGGGGAACGATGTAACACACAAGGAATTCCGCCATACGTACGTTGGGGGGAAAGTCTGGTTTCGCTTCAAGATGCTGGATCTCGAACTTGCTATCAAGCCTATTGAAGATCGATGTGACCGCGAGGACAGAGGCGAAAGCTGAGAGCGATGCTCATAGTAGAGTGAGGGAAGATGCTGAAGAACCTGAAAGACTGACTTAGTAACCTTCCTTGCCGCGGAGAACTTACTCGTGAATATGTCTTCCTATTGTATGTTGCTTTCTTTCTTTATTATAGTTAACACATTCCTATACATCTATAAGCTCTCATACTGACAAACTGTAACCGGCAGTGGTTTGAATTGTTTGAGAAGTACGCTGCTCTTTGTCAAATGTGCATAAAGGACGAATTGAGACCCATCCCGAGGGGTTCTTTGACTTCTATATATTCGCCGAAAATAGCTGTCTTAGATTTCTGCTCTCGGTCTCGATAGCAACAAAGACAATAGTATTGACATACCCTTTCTCTCGACCTCCGTAGGCTCGAAAGCCTAGTCCCATCTTTACGATCCCTTGGCACACACTTGATCGATTCCTGACAGATTATCTGCCACAAGAGCTGATGTTGTTGATAAGCTGTAGCGCTTTCGTTATTAAATTTAGAGCTTCAACGGCAACGTCTAAGTTGTGATAGAAGTTGGGCCACCAAAAGGAGCCAACGTTGACGTCTTGCAGAAATCTTCCTTCAATATCTAGGGAATAATTCTTAACTACCGGTTTCACCACCAAACAACAACTACATCGCACATATCCACAAAACAAAACAAAATTACCCACTGTTCACCCTCACCTAAGTTTCTAAAATGTCCACCTGGACTGAGCGGTGCGAACTCACAGCGCACAAGATCATTCGGCGCGGCTTCGATATCGAGTATCTACACGGGATGACGAGCGTTAAGATAGGTACGGAGTTGGGTACGGGCGTGTACCTGATGGTGTCGGCTGGAGTCAAGTCGGTGCGCAACGTCCGGCATACGACGGTGGGGATTAGTGAGGGCCTTCGGGATATGGCGCAAGACGGACTTGAAGGGAAGATGATACTGTACGGACTAGGATTCCAGTTCATGCGTAGTTAATGAGGAGGATGGGGATAGAAAGGGCGAGGGAAAGTAGAGAAGAGAGGAAGACCAATAGAGAACGGTTCTAGTCTTGGATGCTTCACCAAATTATATCCTGGCTCTAGGTAATCTGGGGAAGGTAATTGGCGCACAGGTATCTCTTTACTTAAAGGCGTGATGGTATCTAGGACGGTCTATAGGGGTGTTGTTCAGTAGAAGGGGTTCGGCATTTCTACTGAGAGAGGTAGACAATTAATTCACCCCTGACCAAAATTTCTCTCGAGACCCAATAATCTAGCCTGGGATGTCTTCGCCATCCAAAGAGAACTCCCCGGCGTGGCAAAATATCAATTTACCAACAAGGGCTGCAACACTAGACTGCAGTTCACCAGCGAGCTTGCACAACCTTGGGCTGATCTCCCTATCCCTCTTATTTGGCAGCTACCAGGCTCAGGTAGACACCCCACCCCACTCCAGCAAGCCCCCCCACAAGGTTGCGTCCCTCGATGGTCTTGACAAAAACGAAGTTGATCAAGCTCACGAGGGGCCACAACTTCCAGCTGGCGACCAGGAGGGGGTAGAACTCGGTCTGACTGCGCTCGACCACACCGGACCAGTTTACCTTCCCGTAATCGACGGCACCCGGCGATAAGAGATACTGTATGCTCTTGTCAGGACTAGCAAACAGAGCACCCTCTGGGCGGACCATAGCCTCCCGAATAGAGTGCATGAATAGACTTAGTAGGATAGTGTTTCCGGCGGCCCCGACCGTCTGGTCGAGAATCAGCTTGATAATCGTGTTAGTAATATTGAGCTTGGGCTCAACTAGTCTTCCCTCCTTGGCCTCCCTCTCGAGTTCCTTCTCATCATTCGCTGCCGCCGAGGCTACTGCCTCGGACGTTGGCGCGATGTGGGAGGCTGGGAAGGTTGACTCCAAGAAATCTTGCCTAAAGAGTATTTAGTACGGTCATAAAACGTCACGGCAGACGGAGGATAGTGCGGTAGTACCATAAGAAGTTGGGCGGCACGTTGAGGAATGCATATAGGATGAACTGGAACACGGGCACCCAATCTATGACGAGAGCGGTCTAGAAAATAGGCAGTTAGAAGCGATGCATATTTTCTAATGGCTATATTTACAGGTATACCTCAGTTTGATATGCAGTAAGGCATTGGGCTAGGATGTTGGATGTTGCAGCCAGCACGGCTGACTGTATAGTTGCAGTGACAATCGGAGGTAATGCCATGGTGGTGACAAGATGTCGAGAGACTAGGTGGCCTGCGATATTTCAGGGAAATGACATTGAGCTTATAAGCCACGCGACGTACTGTTGGTTGTGACCTTGGAATGAAAATAGGTAACGTGAAGTAAACTGGGACGAATTTGTGACGTGGGGTGGGTTTGGGGTGTACTAGGTAAGTTTAACCTTGGAAAAAAGGAAGCATCCATAGGTTGGAAGCGCTGTCGATGAGACTAGGCTAACAACAGCTAGCAGAACCGTAGCTTAACCATGTTGAAAGCTGGCCTTTGACCTACTACTGACTAATCACATATACATGTAGCTTAGGGTGGCCGGTCGGTGGGGCTGCAAAAGGGGTTGCAGCTTCATTATGAATATACAGCTTTTCTATTTTCTCTATTTAAGGGCAAGAATGCATGTCCTGCGTGGTTTCCTAGGCACGCTGTTGAGACTGAGCACGCCCCGTACCTGGTTGGTTATTATATGACAGCGTGATGAGATAAGGCGACCAAGTGCCTGCATCTGGTCCTTCTTACTCAACCCCTGCTGAGAATCCACATGAACAAAAGCTGTATCAAATACGAATATGCGAACAGGAACTGTGTTCTCTGATTCCGTTTCGTCCGCGTGTCTGTTTGCATGGGCCCCCTTCCATCCCCCCCGGAGCTTTCTGGGAGTAACACGTATCTTAATGATCGCATCTAATCAACTGTTGTCAGTACCCCCGGCTTAATCCAAGGCACTTGTCCACGTGCGACTTACCAGAAAGAGCGAGTTGGCCAGAAAGGTGTAGAGAAACACAGACCAGCCGATCCAACCTCCGGTGCCCTTGCCCCCATTCATCAGCTCTGCAATAGCCACCGTAGCAATAATGCCCACGAACTTGTATCCTGAGTAGGCTACAAGGTCGAGAAGCTGAGATTCGTTGGATATGCTCAAAAAGTAGCAACCCAGCTTCAGCAGAAGGATCTCGAGGATCACGACCACCCCAGCCTTCGAGGCCGTATAACCCAGCAACTCTGGCTGAAACTGCCCTCGCAGGCCGGCAAGTAGTGTAGACAGGAGGATGTATGTGACGAGGGCCATGACAGGTATGTACATGTCAGGACTGTTGATGTCGTCTCGTGGCGGCAGATACCACCCCTCCTGGCCATTGGGACCTACGGCTTGCTTTCGTGACCAGGGTTTATGTCGCCAGGGGAATAATACGAGGAAGAGCTTGTTGATGACATAACTGTTCGAAACATTGAAGTAGTGCTTGAGCGCGGAGAAATTGACCCATCGATTCATCTGTAATGCTTGTTAGTTCTACGAGACTCTGTACCTAGCTTGGGCAGCCCAGACGCACATTTTGCTCGACATGCTTAAAGGCATTCTGGCCGACTGTGCCCACAAACTGGGCAGCCATAGGGTCATTCATGAAATTCCCATAAGCACCAAAGACGTTGGCGCCTGCGGCAGGCGTGCCTTGTTGGTAGGGATTTCCATATGCCCCTTGCTGTTGCGGTTGCGACGATGTCGGTAGCGGAGGGGATCGTAGCTGGGGGACGGTAGAGACATGTTGCGGAACGGGGTGGTGCAGCGGCGGAGACTGCGCGTAGCTTGATCTCTGCATAGTGAGTAGTCTCTAGTCGTAGAGGGAGCTGGCTTGGGTTCTCTTTGACGATGAGGTTAGGTTGTTGGTGAGGGAGGTAGCGTAGCGTGTTGTTCGTAGCCCTTGAAATCTGACCCGGTTTTGGAAATGTGTTTTCATGGGTGAGCAGAACAATCGCTACGCGCTGCAGTGAACTGAAAGCTCGGGTTCAAGGTTGGCTGGTGGGCCTGTGGTGCTATTATTCCGAGATTATTCCACTAAATGTACAATACCTAGGTCCACATTGCGTAGCAATTCCGCTTTGGAAGGTAGTGTGCGGCCGTGCACCACTAACAGCACTGCAGGTACCTAACTACGGGACTGTACCCCAGTGGAAGCGGCATGGACTATGACGTGTCGGGTCGCAACAAACCATAATGCCGACCCTTGAATCTAAGTGGACCCTTGAAGTGGGGACAATCTCATCTTACTACCTAGTAAGAGACCCAAGCGGACACTTTTGCACTAAGGTTTTCATCACTTTTTTTATTATCGCCGATTGCGCCGCAACTTTTGTCGGTACACATTAGTCCATCTGTTCACATGTCAAGTCCGACTTAGGCGCGTGTTCTTTCACTATCACCACGGCCTGCAGTTATGTTGGACACGTTCGAGATTCTCACCACCTCTGGTGTGGTACTCTGGTCTAGGTCGTTCACGCCCATAAGCCCTTCCATCATCAATAACTTCATAACCAATGTCTTCATCGAGGAACGTGGCGCTGTCGCTGGCGCAAAAGACAACCAGCCGGCCGCTAGCAATCCACCTTATAAGGCGGAACAGCATACCTTGAAATGGACCTTTGTGAAGGAACTTGGTATCATTTTTGTTGTTCGTATAGCCTCTACAATACCCTTCGTCGCAAACTTCTAATCGCTGTTACAGGCTGTCTACCGCTCTCTGCTTCACCTCTCCTGGGTTGACCAGCTCGTCGATAACCTCAAGACGATCTTCATTGATCTATACGGCGATGAGTTGAAAAAGCCGAACACCACCCTCGTGCAATGCCAAAAGTTCGATGGTTATTTCGACCAGGTATACCGAACTCTCGAATCTAGGGGGGCGAACAAGGGACCCCAGCCTACTGAAATCCCTTTTCCTCTAGAAGAGAACTCCATATCTGGCAACCTGGGAGAGAAGCCACCTCTTCCGCCGAATCTAAAGCATAGAGGAAATGTGCTCAATGCTACACAGGAACAATCATCCACTACTGAGTCGACCCCGGTCGCGACCCCAAATGCCTCCCGCCCTTCAACCCCAGGTAACAATAGCCATCTTGTTGTTGGCAAAACTGGCCCAATGTCAAGGATGTCGCGAAGAGCTAGGAAGATGCAACACAATGGTTCTGCTCTTGTATCTTCGGGGGATGAGGCGCCGGTCAGGAAAAACAAGAGGCTACCCAAGAAAGGCCGGAAGTGGGATGCTGAGGGCTTTGCCGATGAGGAGAATGATGTGCAGCTGGACTACTCCACCACTCGGAATGCGGTGACAAGTGACAGCGAGGCCGAAGTACTCGGCCGGTCTACGGCGGTCCAAGGAGTCGACTCTTCGAGTTGGGGAACCACTACGTCTAAGGGGCAATTTGTTTTGAAAGACCTAGGAGACGAGGTAGACGCAATTCTACAGTCAGCCGAGGATAAGAAAGCTGCCTCTTCTTCCGAGTCAAGAGGCGGACTTGTTGGGTCTGGACTAAGCACCATTAGCGGATTGTTCCGCAATGTGGTAGGCGGCAAGACATTAACAAAAGAAGACCTCGACAAGGCTATGAAAGGTATGGAGGACCATTTATTACGGAAGAACGTGGCCCGCGAGGCCGCGATTAGGCTATGTGAGGGTGTTGAGAAGGAGCTCGTCGGCGTAAAGACGGGCAGTTTCGAGACCATCAATGCGCGCATCGCTAAAGCGATGGAGGCATCTCTGACCAAGATGCTAACACCTACCTCATCTCTTGATCTTCTACGCGAGATCGACGCTGTCACGAAGCCATCCGCTACCTCGATGCGTAAAGCCAGGCCTTACGTCATCTCCATTGTTGGGGTCAATGGTGTCGGCAAGTCTACCAACTTATCCAAGATCTGCTTCTTCTTGCTCCAGAATAAGTATAAGGTTCTGATCGCCGCTGGCGACACCTTTCGATCAGGTGCTGTGGAGCAGCTAAAAGTCCACGTGCGGAACTTGAAGGAACTTACTGAACGTGAAGGCGGAAGGGTTGAGATTTTTGAGAAGGGCTATGGAGGTGACGCAGCTACTGTCGCGAAGGATGCGGTGAGAGAGGCGGCCAACGAAGGATACGATGTTGTGCTAATTGACACGGCGGGCCGGCGGCACAACGACCAGCGATTAATGTCTTCGCTAGAGAAATTTGCCAAGTTCGCTCAGCCGGACAAGATCTTGATGGTTGGCGAGGTAAGCCGTCTTGATTCCTCTATCTCCAATATTTCACTAATGGCGTATCTGTAGGCTCTAGTCGGAACAGACTCGGTCGCTCAGGCCCGGAATTTCAACTCGTCCTTCGGCCCTGGTCGGAATCTTGACGGATTTATTATCTCTAAATGCGACACGGTAGGCGATATGGTAGGCACTCTGGTCAGCATCGTACACGCTACAGGTGTCCCGGTCCTATTCGTCGGTGTAGGCCAGCATTACTCGGATATCCGTAATTTCTCCGTCAAATGGGCAGTAGAGAAGCTCTTGAGTAATAGTTAATCTATTAATTCACAACCTCGATAGATACCACTCTTAGGCAGAAATAATCAGCAAACCTCCCACCCAGAGAGAAGAGATATCATCATGTGCAGGGTTGTCTCATTGAATTAGTTGAGTGCCTCTCAAGTTTGTTTTGTATGTAGGCGACCAACGAATGGCGTGTTGGCGTAGTCTAGAGTATGGTATTCTAGACTGGATACCGTTTTCAGGAACAATATTGCGATCCATTTGACATTAATTCCCTAACTTAGGCGTTCTTACATACACTACCTCGTCAAGGAGAGTTTTGAAGATAACGTGAGAATTGATGATGATTAAACAAACTTCTGACAATAATAATAGTAATAGATAGATGACGAAATAGTATATAGCCACTTCTAGTTGGTGTTATTCATGGCGCAAGCCTTTGAGGAAATATTATCTCGCCGTTTGGCCATAGACTCCTTTAGACGATGCCTAGGCGTTCCTCCCACTAATTGAGCAACTTCGATATCTGCCCACCGACCCGGGCCATTGGGTAACCAGCGGGACCATGCACGTATAAACTGTGGTGTTGCTTTTAAATTGGCCGTCTTGTCAGCTTATGGAAGGTACTCGCAAATGCTCCAGACACATTCCTTTGATGTGACATACCATACTTCTAGTTAGCTGGTAAGTATGCTCTTGAGTCACACTTCGAGAGATTCACTTCTTATCAAACTAGAAGAAGCAGCCCAATATAAGATTTGGTGCGTGACAAGGGGGAATCTTTGCTTATATACCTAGCTTGCCTAGAGGTAGGCGGATTCTGATCTATAGGTACCTTGTATGGAAGAATGTACAAGGGTCAATAACAGGCTAGCTAAACCCATGGCCCGTACTCCGCCAAGTATGAGTAAATGCTGAAGCAACTATCTAACAACCCCTTTCACATCCAGGAATCAACGGATCCCAGTACTTGCCCTCGGGTGTGTACAGCCGGAAGGTGGTGTTGTCTACTGCTTCCGGAAGAGCGAAGTGTGTTGTGTCCGACGACATATCCCAATAGTCCTGGGTTCCGCTGCCAAAATCGTAGTTCTTCTGGGACCGACTCACGGCGGCCACGTTGCTGAAAGTGACGTTGTTGAACACAATCGGGTTATCTCTGTCGTTCTTGATACCCCACTCCGTGAAGATCTGGGCGTTGCCGTGCCCGAGGCAAATCTGGAATCTCGGATCGTCTGGCGTGGGGGCGTTCACGGGAGAATCCCACTTCTGGCCCGTACTGAGGTTCTCCATGTACCTAATTTGATCGTATCAGTCTTCGAGTCTCTCGATGCTTATCAGGGAAAAAGAAAGATAGGCACACTGACACATGACCAGTGGTCCGCGAGGAGACCTGAACACTGACGCGCATCTGATCACTCGGGCTCACTTAAAAAATATCTAGCGTTAGTATGATGTCTACAGACGAAAGGTGCTGTATCCTCACCTGCCATGTTTCCCTTGGAAACGCCTTGCGAGGCAGCAGGGAACCACTCAACCCAAGCCGACGCACTACTCGTACCATTCCCATCCATCTATAGCCGCACGAGTTAGCAATTATTCTCTAATACAGTTAATCTTTCAAGAGGGAACATAGTATGTATGTAGTAGGTATTCTTATACGTACGCTCACAGCCGTACCGGCTTGCAGGAAAGGGTACCAGTCGTCACGATCGCAGGCTATACCGAGAATGCCAACCCATTGGCCAAGGCTATGGCGGTTATCCGGGATTCTGTAGTCGACATCCGGCGACGGCTTCAACCAGGCCACGTTCCACTCTGCCGTTACGGTAAACAAGGCGGGTTCGCCAGGAGTCTCTTGCTCGACGTCAATGACCGCACCGCCTAGGAAGCTGCAAGTACGTTTTTCGAAGCCGAAGGGAGATCCACCATGAGGCGCAATACCCTCCGAGACGTACGGTCCGGGTGCTGCCCAGCAAAGCGCCATGAACGGCCAGAACAGGGCAAACACGAGATCCAACATTTTCCTGGCGAATGTGTATTTAACTTGCCTTTTTCTGTGGGACTGCCGAGTGAGCTGCTGTAAAATTGATGTGATCCAAAGAGGCTCGATATTCGTGTGTTGGCTCCTTAATAGTATTTCGTAGTTAGTAGTAGGTCTTAATAATGGTAGATAAGGTCATGTTCAAAGTATTGGATATGACAGATTTATCATGTGCGAAAAGTGCTTAAAATATTAGCCGATTGTCGAGCAAGGCAAGGCATCGTGACGAAGTAGTATAGCTCGAGACCTTCCAAAATAAAAGGGTTACCCACCTCCTTACTTGTGCACGGCTGGTATAATTGAAGCAGGGAAGCAGATTGCTAAAGTGGTGAGGTGTCTCCTTCGAATCCTACACGCGGAATGTTGGACAGCCGAGATCTAGCTCTAGAGGGCAGGTAAAGACATGAAGGGGGGATTCGAATGGTACCCGGGTTTTGGTCTAAAAGTACCTGATCCTGAGCTTGAACAAACAATTGTAAAGCTGTTGGTACCGAATCCTCACCAAGCAACCCATTCAACGCAAGGGCATATTATGCCGGAACAATAACGTTGCCTAGGTAGCTACACTCATAGAAGTAATTATTATTGGTCCTAAGGAATTAAAAGCAGTCGTTCAAGATTAACGAGATCTAAATATTATTGAGGACAATAGAAAATAAGCAGGTATGTTGGGCTTTACAAAAGCTTCGGGCTACACATATTTTCCAGTTTTATCAACCTTGAGTTCTGAAGCCTCGTCCGGATGATTTATCGTTCGTATCCAGATGGAGCACCCACTACACAGGTTCCTGTCATATGCTATAGCTACTCCATATGCCAGGGGGCCACCACAATATATAGGAAATCGATTGTGAATCTAGGTGACATCCGGTATGCGTAAGAGGAGGAGGACATGACGGTGCGTCTAGTTCTAAGTGATAGGATACCCAAAATAGTCGTCAAATTTCCTTATAGAAATACCCATTCAGAGTATCATACCTCCGTGGTCATCCTCAATAGTGTAATATATATAGTCCTTCCTAAGTTTAAAGTGTCATTCTACGATCACGTGTCCTAGTAATTTGGCTTTTCCCTCAGAATTAAAGAAGGGATACCTTCAAACTAGATAGTATGTGGTAGGCCTAAAACTGTAAAGACGATTATGTATAATTCGCATGAAGCTAAATTCGATAGATTTCTTCCACGATATTTCCCTAGGTCATAATTGGCAGACTAGTAAGCTCGACATAGTCAACCTTGTAGACCTGAAATTGGCCAGTTGTATTAGACAACTGTTGATCTGGAGACGGATTTGAGAGACACCCCTGAATTTAATTATTGCGTGTCTCGAGCCAATGGTCATGGTACATCGCTAGGTTAAGTCAAGAGACCATGTATACTTAATCTCACAAAATGACCTGTGAACACGACCCATCCAAGGTTCTGGGATGGTACGTTTATACTCCTAAATAGGCCTCATTGTTTCGAATATTGCATGGTGATGAGAATTAACTTACTATTAGAGACATATAGTGTGTATAAATTAAGGGACTAAATGTTTGTATAAAGAGATGGAGGAAATAACTGGATTAAAATACTCTAATAATTGGGACATAATATGGGCTTAGGGGAATGTTAACTAGAACCTAGCTACATATGGGCCTACATCTCAAGTTATGAATAAGTTATACTAGACAGATCTAGTGAATACCCGAGTAGTTTGCTAGGAACTAGGAGGATATGAGTATGTTATTTCCTCAGAAACGGACGTTTTCTATCCGCGTGACTTTGATTTACTAGCTAGGTTACTTGATTTTCTCTAGCTTCCTTTCTCCTAGCGGCGATGGTATGGAAGTAAAATGGTAAATTTAAGCAAGGTGAACGGAATCTTATGGTTCCGTCGATAGTGCTAGATTCATGTACTAAATCTAGGAGGCTTGATTCAAATATCCCGGCCAACCAAAGATGGTAGGGCACTAAACTGAGCCTTGCATACGGGCACTTAAGGCAAACGGTAATACATTTAGGTAGAAAGAGTAGAAACTGCATGGTGTTCGGTAATGGGTAGATGGATGCTGGTACTGATATACTAGTATTGATAACACGCTGGCGCGAAGAAAGAAAAAAGGAGGAAAAAGGGGCAAGTCTCAAATGATGTAATACCGATAGCGGAAGTAATCAGAAGATTTTGAGAGTTGGAGATCTTGGATAGAGATCGAAGACAGATTCAGTAGTCTTCCGCTTTAGCTTGGGATTGAAGTCTTAGGTCCCTTCTCGTGATGGTAGCCAACTCGTAAGATGATTGGTCAGCATTCTCAGTGGACTTCTTAAGACAGAGGCTCTAGACTGCATTGTGCCGTCCGTAATCTAGGTATGTAAATGGAAATGACCTCGGCTGATCGATGCTTAAAAAAGCAAAGAACGGGACGTTAGTCAATCATATCATCGAATCGCGAATTTCTGTGGGTGGTTAGTGGGAGGGAGAACAAAAAAAAGAAGGCTCGGCGGCTCTTATCTTTTTTTTTGTTCTTTTTTTTTTAAGGTAAAAAGGGGTCTTTTGGAGGTCATGCGACTCGAGTTGGCCCTCACACAGCTCCTTGCGCTGCGTGCAGCCTTTAGAGCCCTTTAACATGACTAGGCAGGGTCACAACATCGGGAGTCAAAGGCTTTTTAACGCGTATGCTTTCATACTGGATTTCTTACGAATCTGTGTTGACTACTTCTTTTTAGCGTATGCTTAGGAGACGGTCGTGCTGCTAGTGTAGATAGCTTATATTGATGAAAATGAAGCAGGGAGAGTGCCTTCCCAGAT
>MU404212.1:0-15794 GCA_022695795.1 Biscogniauxia marginata
TATAAATATAAATATAAATATAAATATAAATATAAATATAAATATAAATATAAATATAAATATAAATATAAATATAAATATAAATATAAATATATAATTATATTAAGTTTTTATAATAAAAATATAACTTACTTTTAAAATAATATATATAAATAAACGAAATATTAGAAATAAATATTATTATAATAACTGATTTATTATTTAAAATAAAGCTTATAAAACGAGGAAGAAAAAGAACGGGAGCTTCACAAATACATGTAGGATTTCTATATGTAACGCGTAGTTTCTAGGGCATTGAATGATTTTCAGTGAATAGCTGGGGTGAATAGTCAGGATAGGTAGGTAATCATAGTAAATGCACGGAGCGACTGAGGTAGGTATACGTCTATCTTATACATGTGAGACGTACCTAATACCTCAACCTAGGTAGCTGTTACTTAGATAAAACACGCTACTAAAGCCCGCTTTATTCCAATTCGTTATAAATACATGTGACTGGCATGATAGATTTATACTCTAGACAAACACTGCATGCACTTTCGATGACCCACCATTCCCGTCTCATTCTACCTACCACTTTCTTGCCGCTGCTGTTTTCCTGTGCGTCCTCTTTTGGCGAGGTACATTGCGTCGAGGTCTGCCTAGTACTTTACAAAGCTTGCGCTGTGACGCCAATATCTTTCCGGTACTTTCCTTCCTCGAGGCAGACTTTGAGTGAGAGGATATTATATCTTGTCTGCTCTTCTACGGCCTCGGATTCAAATGACGCGAAAGCAAGCAGGCGAAAATTCAAACTCGACTATGGCGGCCAACCTCGCGGAACAGATATCCCAGAAGACATCCGGATTCATACAGTCTAGCAACCATCGAGACTTGCTCGACATCGTCGACTCGCTCAGATCCCATGGTGTCAGTCACTATGTCGACCTGCCACAGATCATCGTCTGTGGTAGTCAATCGTCGGGGAAAAGCTCCACTCTGGAGTCGCTTTCAGGCATAGCATTTCCGACTGCAGAGGGCCTCTGTACTCGCTTTGCTACCGAACTAATTCTTCGGCGGGGCGATAGGCCTGAGATCAAGGTGCACATCCAGCCTGCTCCTACCAGGACGGAGCAGGAGAGGATCGAACTAGCAGCCTTCGATGCGAGGACAAGCGAGAAGGATGACTTCCCAAAGATCATCGAGGCCGCAAAGGACGCTATGGGTCTCACTGGCACCGACGGCTCAAAAATCTTCAGCTCGGATGTCCTCCGCATAGAGAGCACATCACCGTTGGCACCCAACCTAACCCTTGTCGATCTACCAGGCTTGTTTGGTGCTTCGGACAAGAACCAGTCGGACGATGATGCCGACATGGTCGAAAATTTGGTATTATCCTATATGAATCAGCGCCACAGCATTATCCTAGCTGTCGTCACGGCCGATAACCCGTTCGCCAACCAGCCGGTAACCAAATTTGCTCGGAAAATTGATCCTTCCGGATCAAGGACCCTGGGACTTATCACCAAACCTGACAAAATCGACAGCGGCTCAGACAGTGAGAAATACTATGTGGAGCTAGCACAGAACTTGAATGTAAAGCTCAGCCTCGGGTGGCACGTCCTACGAAACCGGGGCCATACTACTGCCACCGACACTATCAAAGAGAGGGACGAGCGAGAGGCCAAATTTTTCACTAATTCCATCTGGAACACGCTTGATTCATCACAACTTGGAGTGGAATCACTACGGGCTCGGCTGCGCCAAGTCTTGTGGAAGCAGATTTATACTGGACTTCCTGGCGTCAAGGCCGATGTGCAGTCGGGTATTAAGGAATGTAGGAATAAGCTAGGTCGGCTGGGAAAAGCGCGCAGTAGCACGAGGGAGAAGCATACCTACCTTCAACGGATAAGCAGCCAGTTAACTAAATTGACTCGAGCTGCGATCGATGGTGTGTATGCCGGTCGGTTCTTCGAGTCTTTCCCAGGTCAACAAGACGCCTTTGACAGACGACTGCGAGCACACGTACAGAAGATACTAAGCGATTACTCTGAAAAGATGCGTGTTGATGGCCATGCTCTGGAGATTGTGGAGGATGACCTGTCTCCAACTAGGTCATCTCTCAGAAGATATATTATGAGGGTGCGATTATCTCGAAATAGTCGAGGATCTGATGATTGAATGTCGTGGCCGAGAGCTCCCGGGGACTTTCAATCCGCTTGTCATTGGAGACCTGTTCAGTAGACAGTGCAAGCCTTGGGAGGCAATCACTCAGAACCTCGTTGAGCATATTCACAACGCCGCGGCCAGCACCTTCAACAAGATTGTTTCTGATATTTGCGATCAGAACACTAAGACTCGCCTTATGAAAGGGCATATCCAGCCGGCCTTATATACCCTCCGGGAAGACCTCAAGAACAAGGTGGATGAATTGCTCGAACCTCACTTAGCGATTCATCCAATCACATACAATGACTATTTGACCGAATCAGTACAAGAAGTCCAGACCGAGCGCCATGACCGGAAGTTTGATGCGTTATCTAAAGAGGCCTGCTCCTATACAGCAGAGTCTGCAAAAGCTGATGTGGCGCATAATGTTAACCTAAGAAAACTACTCTATCACTTGAGAGCTGGAACTCGCTCTAATGTTGAAAAATATGCTGCCTCGCTTGCGGCTGATGTTGCAGCGGCTTACTATCAGGTATTGCCACAACTATCCTTCTAAATAGCTACTGACTAAAAATGCTGTGAAGGTTGCGATGAAGAAATTCGTAGACGATTTCAGCGTAAACGCCATTGAGGCTTGTCTTATCCAGCGACTGCCAGAAGTGTAAGTCGGTAGCGGCGAGTCGAGGGAGTATGTGTACGCATGGTTACTAACACTCGTCATCTCTTTTTTTTTTTATAGATTTTCACCCGACGTCGTGTGGGACCTCTCCGAAGAGGCAGTTGAGAGTCTGGGGTCCGAGGACGACAACACTGTCAAAGAGCGTATTGAAGTAACGAAGAAGCTGAATGTCCTTGAACGAGGCCTGAAAGACCTGGATACTTTTACCTCACGGTCTAGTACCCACGCGGCTATCATGAATTAGCCGCAGTAAACCCCGGTAGATCTCTGCGGGAGGAATATGCTAGTATTTGTAAGGGTGGCTGAGCAACTCTCTCGGAGGACAAGTCAAGCATGTACCCAGCCCGCCAGCTAGCTACCTCGGAACCCACCAATTGGTGTATCAGGAGCTATGTCAGAAGTAAGGTAGAGGGCAAGGTAGTGAGGAGAGCCATAAATCCTGCGCCTGTTGAGATCCAAGATAGTGTTTTAGATGTAAAGGACGGCCTCCCAAAGATACCTGTACTTCACGCAACAACATCGTTGATACATCTACTTATACTGGAAGGCTTCGTAACATGGTGCTTGGTAGCTTCGTGACTATTCTGTTAAATTTAACACGTGATTTGTCGTCTGAACTGTTATATGACGAGGGCAATTTAAAGATAACCAAATTGGAATCATAATCTCACAATGATAACTTGATAAAATGGATGTTTATCTGCTACATGTGTAACTAGTAGCCATTCTATCATTTATATAAGTCACTATATTAATAAGGTATCGCAATATCTCTCGGTGTAAGGGGGTCCCTGCCCTTTATCAGCTATGCAGCCATATCAATCGCTGTGGCCTTATGATACTCCTCATGCAGGTGGGATTGCATTGCCATTCGGTCAATAGGCTTGCTCTTTGATATTCCTGCAAAGCCGTTGTATACTATTCCTAGTTCTAGAGATGAAAGTGTAGAGGCTGCCAAATACCGAAGCAACAACGAGCAAGTATAAACTAGACACCGAATATTTGAATAAATTCTCTGTATAGAAGGAAATACTATGCGTATCTAATTCCTAATCCTATACTTACAAGATAGGCCATTTCTAATGATCGTCCCAACCCCCCCCCTTTCGTCGTTAATCCCCCGTTCTCCGCTCCCCACTACCTCAGTATAACCCTAAGTGTGCGTCTTGGGTAGCTTCAAGACGAGAATCTCATTTGGATCGTAATCGCTCTCGCCCTCGGTCCCAGTACTACCATTATCGGATCCCCAGTCCAGCTTATGCTTAGTCCCGGTCTTCGCACCAGCACCAGCCTTCTTGTTCTTGTTCTTATTCTTATTTTTCTCGCTGCTGCCTTCGTCCTTCTTCCCTGCGTACACGACCCCCATTCTGGACTCGGCGTACTCGCTCTGCATAAGCATGAGAACCCGCTGCAGGAACGCGAGATCCCTCCTCAGCTCCCCGAGTATGCCCTGCTCGGTGAGGAAGGTAAACTCCAGGCTCAGCTCGCCCGCGACGGCAACGTGTAAGTCGAAGTCGTATATATCCCGGATGCGGTGGACGTCAGCTTCAGTCTGGGCGATCACGTCCGCGGTGTTCTGGATCGCCGACTCTAGCAAGTCCAGGTCCGCCCCCGCGGGAGGCTCCAGGGGCTCGCCGTTCGGCCCGGGCCCGGTCCTCCTCTTCTTGTCGAGCCTGTTCGCCTCCGACATAGTCTGCTGGAGCACGTTTCTCGCCTCCTTTACACCCTGCTGAGCCCAGGTAATCTCCTCCCGCTTCAGGTTCTGGTACTGATCTAGTCTGCGTTGTTGGTCGTTGGTTTCTTGTTGCGGCGCCGAGGGCGGGGTCCCGGCTTTATTTCCACCTCCATTATCACTATTATTATTATTGCTATTATTGTTGTTGTTATTATCCCCTGTCGCTCCATCAGATTCCTCTTCCTTCTTAGCTAGCCCGTCTGTCTGGGTTCCTACATCTTCACCCTTAAGCTCCGTTTTGTGAGGTTTGCTTTCTTCGATTGTGTCGGTCTGGGTGCTTGTATCCTTTTTTGATAGAGTTGGTTCCGTCTGCGTACCTGCGGCCTGGCTAGTTGGATTTTCATCAACCTGCGTCTCTGTCCCCTTTGTTGATGTCGGTACGTCGTTGCCCGTGTTGTCTATGTCCATCTTGTCGTCAGGGGCAGTAACATCACCGTCGCCGAACAAATCATCGATATCCTTTCCCGCAGTATCTGTCCCTTGGTCCTCTTTTCCAACCCCATAATTACTACTGACGTGCTTCTCGTCATGCTGTCCATTGTCATCGGTCTTACCTACAGGCTCAGCCTCTTTCGCAGCCTGGCCCTTGGATTTGGTCGTTGCTGGAGAAACCACGAAGTCCTTCCAATTAAAACCCACTGACTTTTCACGCCAGAGCCGCAAACTTGCAGGGGAGCCATGCTCGGCGGCCTGCTGGTCCATAAAGTAAATGATAGGGAACAACCCAATCCGGACCTTCCAGTTGACCTGTTCCATGGCCTTGGCAGCAAGTAGCCCCCACATCTCCGTGCGCACCCGGTCCGGGTCGAACCAGGGGCGTGTGGGGGCGAAGAAGGTATCTGCGTCGAAGTCGGAGCCGCTACACACGGTAGCGCCAATGCGGTCGAAGAGCTGTGCCGCGACAGAGTATGCCATGAACGGCGTCGCGAAGTTCTCCTGCACAACGTCTGGCGTTAACGGCGGGATCCAGAGTTCCCGCTCGCAGTCCGGGGCGAAGGTTACAGAGTCCAGAAGTACCCGAAGGCGGTGGCTGATGCGGTCCCGGAACTTCTTCGCCTTCTCCTGGTCACCATGGTCCTGGTACAGAGGGTCGACAATGGCGAGCTGCGCTACGCGGTTCAGAACCGAGGGGTTATTGACCGGATCTGAAGGCTCGAAATGCATCACAATGGTAACGTAGTGTTGCCGCTTAATCTCGTCCGGCGTACCCGGCATACCCGGCAAATGCGGCATTGGGGCGTACGTAATAGTGTCGCCGGCGTTGACAATCCAGATGACATACTCCTTGTTGGACGATGAAAACTTGTTATCAAGGTCGGACTCATGCTGAATCCAGTCCGTTGCTGCCTTGAATTCCTCATCGGTCGACGAGAAGAAGCCGTGCTGCCCTATATAGGCGCCGAAATACTCGCCGTGTTCCTTGTAGCTGCCCAAGTCTAGACCAATTTTATCCTTAACGGGAGGGGGGAGTGTGTTCACCAAGGCTGTAAGCGAGATAATCAGGGATTTAACAGAGATATGACTTGTCCGTCTTAGCTGGAGGATATTCAAGGCAGCCATGATATCGCCAATCTTGTCGGTGTCATCGAGGGGGTTGGGACCATCCTCTCTAAGCCATGGCATGAACACGAAGTCTCCATCCTCGATGGCTTCTACCCTTTTGAAAGTAGGTTTGTTCATGGTTAGTGGTCAGCTTTAGCAAATCTAATTATGATATTATATATATCTCGATTAAAGCGTATATCAAGTTCAAGTCGTAAGTATTTAAGGCAAAGTTGTAGCCCCAAAGTAGTGTGATATGCGTATATAGGTAAAATAAGTGATTGACTTGCAAACCTCGCATCATTTGGATGCAATAGGTATTATCCTAGGAAGATGCTTAACGCTTTACTTCACAATAAAACAAAGGCACACGCCCGTTTTCGGCCTCCTTTCCTCATGATAAAGAAAAGGCGACTAAGACTATTAAATTAAACGTTATTACCCCTTTGTTTATATATATACATATTACTTAATAAATTAAATAATTATATATATTTAATTATACTTATTTTAAAGTTAATTAAATTTAATATTTATTTATTTATTTATATAAAAAATAAACTTTATATATATTTATATATTAAAACTTTAAAAGATTAATATTAATAGTAATATAAGCTTTTACTTGTTATTTAAATTAATATGCAAGACTTTGCTTCTTAACATCATTATAAACCACACCGAATCGGTACCTAGCTAGATATTGTAAGTGATGTAGTAAGGTACGCAAAGCCCGTTGCCGGGCAGTTTCAGCTGCGCACGGGCCGACAGCTATCATAAGATATTCCTGACCATCTTTTCACGGCGACGTTATCGACTCGATTCACTCCTCTCTTTTCTAGTCCCTCTCAACTTTTCACTACAAGAAGTTGGTCCCCTTAAGATTCGAATGGCATAAATAGTTATCGTGTCGACGCAATGGATGATCACATCATCTCCACCATGGCTTCAGCGGATGAACGCCCGAACCAATGGAACCTCGGGCTCCCCTTCAAGAACTGCTCTGGGCCTCATTGTATCGTGGGGACCAACCTACAGAGGTGTGGAGCATGCCTTGTGGTGCTTTACTGTGGTGTCGAACATCAGAAGGCCGACCGACCTCGCCATAAGTCCTCCTGCAACCTCATCAAGCAGTCTCGCGAAAAACTGAGCCGCGAGGAGAGAGACCTACGCGCAGCCCAGCCTGACATAGGCCTGCCGGAAAATGTCTTTGAAAATGGGCGCGGTCGTTTCTGGGGCGTGTTGTGCACGAGACCATACATGCGCGCTCGCCACGAACTCATAACCGCCTTTCTAAACATCCGCACTGGCGAGGCCGCCCAGACCGCGCTAGACCACTGCCTTGAAACACTAGATCTATGCCGCGGTGACAATTTGGGCATACGGAGCCAGGTGCCGGCTCTATACCTACGCCTCGGGCGAGACCAGGAGGCTTACGATTTCATGAAATGGTATTCCGTGGGTCCGACTTCCACCTACGATTGGGGCGATATGAGTCTTCCGTTCCTGAACCTGCGTGCTGAGGACGCATTCGAGCACTTCGAACACCGCGCGGGCGGATTTTTCGAAGTAAGCTTCCTCACTGCCATGATTTGTCTTAAGATCCAGCTACTACTCGATATAAAGATGTTGGACCGCTGCATCAAGAAGCACGGCAACCAGGCCTACGAGAAGAAGATGGAATGGGTGCGCGAAGACGCAATGAGTGATATTCTATACAAACGCCCAGATATTGTCGAAAAATCAGACTATGCGGGGATCATTGCCGACCTAGAGGACCAAGTCACCAAGCTGTGTGCGAACATCAAGAAGCGCAACAAACACTATCTTCCCGGTTTGCATCACCCAGAGCGCTACAGCCACGCGTTGCCGGCGGCGTACACGATGGGCTCGCCCGAGGAGGTTAATCTGGCATTCCGGGAAACCTGGTATATGTGGTCCGAGTGCGCGCCAGCCCTGGAGGTGATAAAGCGATACGGATAGACTAGGGGCGATGGCGAGCATAACAGTAAGCATCAGGGATGCAATATCGTCACGCCATGGCATGGGGTATAAATACTGATGGCATTGGCAATAGAGCACACTGTCTGGTGAACAGATTCAGTTGGAAACTGAAGAGCACCTCGACTTGAATCTGCTCAATAAGCTGGACTGTCAACAAACTTGTTGTGACTATGTATAAACTATGTATAAATGGTATACTAGCTAAGGGGAGGGTTAATAGAAATAACCCAAATTTAGATCCCGTAGACAAAAAAGAAAAAAAAAACACCTAGTTAACCCATATTTATCTTAAGTGTGAACTGGACATACCTCAGCTATCAAAAAATATACAAAAGTGATCGTTACCAACTCTTGCTCCACACACAGCCATTATATGCGAGACAAAACTTTGCATCATGAACACTCCTCTCACCCGCTCCTCTCGTCCCCGTCCCCTCAACACCACACCACACCACACCACCATCCTCACAGCATCACCATCTGCTTCCACGCCTTCTCCACGATCTCGCTCTCCGCCACCGCAAACACCTTTCCCCCCTCCCCCTCCACACTACCCAACACGGTCATCTTCTCCCTTCCCTTCCCGCCCCTCCGTTTCCCATCTCCTAGCATCAGAGAAAGCCGCGCGCTAACCTGCGTCCTAACCAGTACGGTCAGCGTGCCACCGTCACCATCCATGACCCCCGGGCGCAGGAACCGCGTGTTCGTGTACGATGTGTATGCGCCCATCTCCCCGGGATCGTCCCCGTCCCCGTCCCCGTCGCGGCCGCGGTGCATGAACCCCGCGCGGCCGCACGACGCGTCGAGAAGCATGCACAGCACGCCGCCGTGCAGGGTGCGCGGGACGCCGTGGAGGGCCGGGCCGAGGGTGTACAGGTCGAGGTGCTGGGAGAAGGGGTTTCCGCTACTAGTATTACTGTTATTACTGTTCGCATGCTGCTGCTGATGTTCTCGCGATGATGATGGTGGTGATGATGATGAGGCAGTAGTCCCCTCCCCGTTTCTGCTGTCCCTGTCCCTGTCCCGATCCAGATCCGGGAACACGCCCGGTTCGGCAAGCAGGCTCGCGTGCCTGAGAACGCCGTCGGTGCCGCGGGCCATGAAACCACCGAGGAGCGGGTCGCAGCCGCGGCCGGCGGGCCCGCCGGGAAGGCTATTTCTGTAGGGACGCACGCCCGGGCGCGAGAGGATCGCGGCGCACCAAGGGATGGAGTGGAAGTGCGCCAGGTCCGCGGCCGACTCGGGCTCCCAGGCTTGGATCCCGTGGGGGGTCGTCACCATTGTGAGCATGTTTGTGGTTGAGGGTAAGAGTTATGTAGGTGCAGACCCCGGACGATGACGGAGATAACCTTTATCGTGGAGTGTGGATCTAGACCTAGACGTGGATCCGATCATGGTGGGGTGTGGTGTGGGTTAAAAAGGGGAAGGACGGATTAGTATATATAATGAATGATGCTAATTAATAATGAGATAAATGAATCAAGAACCAGAATTTAAGTAAAATAACGACTTTTAAAAAACGAAAAAAATTGCTTATATTTTAGGTTTTTAATTTAATTTAGTCTTAACTTGTTATATATAAATGAAATTTTAATTAAGAGAAATCTTAATTAAACGACTTGTTATATTACCTTAATTATATATATAATAAGTTTATAAAAGTGGTTAATACATTTAAAGTTTAAATATTAATTTTTAATAACTAGTTAATATTCGCTTTTTATTATAATTATAACTTATATTCGTTTTTTTTTAGTTTATTTTATTTATTACATTATATAATAAATGTTTATAACCTTTATTTTTTAATTTTCGCGTTAATTTTATTATTATAAAATATATATTTATTTAATACACTTATTTAATATATATACCTTAATATCTTTATATATAACTAAATACGAAGATTTCGCGATATAATATTAATTTGTAGTTTATAAAAAATTCCTAGAAATTCCTTTAATTTATAAATTTTATAAATTTTATAAATTCTTTAAAGTTTCGAAAAAATTCTCGATTAATCTCGAAAATTTCGTTATTTTATTTCGTTTTATCTCGTTTTAAATCTTATTAAAAAAACCGAGTTTACATATAATATTACTTCACATTATAACTTGTTTTATTAATAATCACGAGACTTACTTATCCCGTGTTGTTAAAACCGCTACTATGGTTACTTAAAACAGCTTTACACACTTATTATACCGGTAAATAAATAGCTAGTTATGAGTTAAACTAGTAACTAATTAGATTTCTTTTCGTAATAAGCCTTATAAACGTTATTTATACTTTGATCCGTGCAAAATACTTTAATGTTTTTATAAGTAATAATATATCTCTTAAATTTATATTTTTTAAAAGCGTATATTACTTTTAATAAAAATCGGAAAAACTTCGAACCTTTTTATTTATTTATATAATTAATATACTATATAAGTAAATAAATAAAACAAGCTTATAAATGAAATGGTTTTTTATATAAAATCGACTTTTTCGAAAATTTATAACTTTACACGTAAAAATCGTAAAAATTTCGGACCTTTTTTATTATATAATTAAAAGGTTTAATTAAAAGTAAAATCAAAAGAATTAATTTTAAAAGACGCGAAAAGAAAACGCGTAAAAACTAAAATTAAAATAAAACGTATAAACCTTTTTACGTATTTTTTTATACATTTTACTTTTTTTTTAATTAAACTATATAATTATATAATTAAAAAAAAAGGTATAAAACTTTTACGATTTTTACGCGTAAAATTATGAATTTTTGAAAAAGTCGATTTTATATAAGAAATTAAGTGGCTTACTTACTTATAAGACACGTTAATAATAAAAATTATTATAAATACGTTTAAATAAATAAATAATTAATTAAAAAGCTTTATATAAAAATTGAAATATATACTAAAAATAATTTAAATTAATATATAAAATAATTATAAAATATAAAATATAAAATGTTAAATAATAATTAAATAATAATATATCTTATAAATAAATAAGCTATATAAATAAGTAAGTTAGTTTTTATAACTTTCGTAATTTTAACTATTAAAAAACATTTACACGACATTAAAATTAATTAATAATTATTATTATTTAAATCGTTTTTTTTTTAATTTTACGTTTTAAAAACTAAATATTTTTTATATTAAATATTCGGGTTTTTAACGTGTAATTAAAATATATTAATTTATTTATTTTAAAACTTAAATAATTTATACGATTAAATATAAATAATATTATTTGAAAATAAGTTATTATAAATTAATAATACTTTATAATGTTTTTTATATAATATTATAAAAATAAAATAATAATATATTTATATAATTAATTATAAAATTAAATACTCGAAAATTATATTTTATAAAAAAATAATAATCGTTTAACATATTATTAATTTAAATAATTAATTATTTCTTTTTTGTTTAAGTTACGTTATTATAATAATAAACTTTTTATTATATAAACATAACGCAAGACGCGTTAAAAAAATTAAACCTTTAATTTCATATAGTGATAAAAATTATTATAAACATATTTAAATAAATAAATAATTAATTAAAAAGCTTTATATGAAAATTTAAATATATATCGAAAATAGTTTAAATTAATATATAAAACGATTATAAAATATAAAATTTTAACGAGATAAGGTTTATACTTAGAATAATTATTTAAATTAATATAATAATAATAAATATAAAACGATATAAATAATTTTAATAAACTTAATAAAAAATTAAAAATAAGTTATAATTATTTAAGTTATTAATATTAATAATTTTATTATATTATTATTAAAAAGTAAAATTAAAATATTAAATAATAACTAAGTAATAAATAAACTTAATATAAAATTTATAAAGCATTTCGATTTTTATATTAAAAATTAAATATAAAGCTTTAAATGCTTATTAATTTTAAATAATTATAAAAGTTATTATTTTATAAAATTCGAAAGATATTATAAAAACTCAATATTATTACACTTTATATATTTAATTATTCGTTATATAAATTATAATTTCTCGATTTTATATGTTTTAATATTTAAAAGACTTAATAAAATATTATTATTATTATAATAATTACTTCGAATATATAAATTAAAATTCGCGTAATTAAATTAATTTCTTTAATTTAAAAAAAGTTATTATTACATTACGTTTTATATAAAAAGCGTATATATATTTTTTAACCTCGATATAAATTAAATGTTTTAAAAAGTTAAAATATTTATAATAACTCGCGAAATATTATTATAATGGTTAAATGATTAATTTATAAGGATTTTAATCCTTATAATATATAAAAAACACTTTATCTCGTATCTTTTTAAATAAATAGTTACTTTTTTAAACAATTTAATATACATCGTCTCACTTTATTTACTTTACTTTATTAGTTATTACTTTTATTTATATATATATTTACTTATATATTATTATTTTATTTTATTATAATATTATAATATTATAAATTTAAGTACTTTTTTTAATTAATATAATAAATAATAATATAATAAAATTATTAATATTAATAATTTAAATAATTATAACTTATTTTCGATTTTTTATTAAGCTTATTAAAGTTATTTATATCGTTTTATATTTATTATTATTATATTAATTTAAATAATTATTTTAAATATATATTTTATTTTATTAAAATTATATATATTTTTTAACTATTTTACATATTAATTTAAATTATTTTTAATATATATTTAAATTTTCGTATAAAATTTTTTAATTAATTATTTATTTATTTTTGTGACGAACCTCCCTATGTATTCCTAGTTAACTGACTTCACAAGTGAGTACGTACTAGGTTTTCTTGATTTAAAGGTAATAATGGATTAAGATTAGTTTAAATGATTTATAATGTTTTTGTTCGTTAAAGAGATTTCAAGGTACTCTCACTATAGTGTCAAAAAGTGACTATAGTCTTAGATTAATAGCTAAGGAACTAGAATAAATAACTAGATACATAGGAAATTCCAATCTACTTATACTTTATCCTTTTTAAGGAGTAACACCCATATTCTCTTTAATTCTCAAGAGTCCGACAGAGAATTCCTTCTGGAGTCATGTGACCTCAAATCACATGACCAACTCAATTCCCTCTACCCTTGTTGGTTCGTAACAATTTTAACGTGTTTATAATAATTTTTATCGCCGTATAAAATTAAAAGTTTAGTTTTTTTCGATTTATTTTACGTCGCGTTTATATTATAAAAGGTTTATTATTACGATAATATAATTTAAACAAAAAAGAAATAATTATTATTTTTTCGTAAAACATAAATTTTTAAATATTTAATTTTATAATTAATTATATAAATATATTATTATTTTATTTTTATAATATTATATAAAAACATTATAAAGTATTATTAATTTATAATAACTTATTTTCAAATAATATTATTTATATTTAATTATATAAGTTATTCGAGTTTTTATTAATATTATTAATTTTTTTATTTTTAAAAAACATATAAATATAATTTTACGCGTTTTAATAATAATAATAAATATATTATTTATAAATTAATTAATTTAAATTACACGTTAAAAAACTAAAAAACGATTTAAATAATAATAATAATTAATTAATTTTAATACCGCGTAAATATTTTTTAATAGTTAAAATTATAAAAGTTATAAAAACTAGCTTATTTATTTATATGGCTTACTCGCTTATGAAATGTGATAAACCTCCTTATATATTCCTAGTTAGTTAACTTTATAAGTAAATACGTATTAAGTTTTCTTAATTTAAAGGTAATAATAAATTAAAATTAATTTAAGTGATTTATAATGTTTTATTTGTTAGAGAGATTTTAAGGTACTTTCATTATAATATTAAAAAGTAATTATAATCTTAGATTAATAGTTAAAAAATTAAAATGAATAACTAAAAAAGAGGAAATTCCTTTTTTTTTATATTCGTTTTCCTTTTATATAGGATTTTTATTTTAATATGTTAAATACCTTTAAATTACTTTATTTAAAGTGATTTATTTTATATTGTTATATAGATATATTTAAATCACTTTATTTATAGTGATTTACGTTATATGATGTTATATAAAAATCCTTTATTTTATTAATATCTTTATAGTTTATGTTTTAACACCTTTATAAAAATCCTTTTTAATAATCTAGATTTGTAATATTATTTTTTTTCCTTTTAAAATCTTTATTTTAAAGATAATTTATAAGTTTTTATTTTTTTTATTTTTATTATGTTTAATAATTAAGTAATTAAACGTCGTCGTAATAATTAAAAGCTTAAACGCGAAAAACTTTTTTAACGTATTTATAAGTTAAGTGTATATATTAATATTATGTTTTATTTTTTTTGTTTTAATTAGAAATTAAAATGTGTTATTATCAAGAGTAAATTAAAGAAATATAGTAAATATATTCGTCGTAGTCGTTTTTATAACGATATAGAAATTCTTTTAAATTCTTTTAAGCGGTTAAATATTAAAGAGGATTATTTTTTTTTTAAGAGCGTTAAGTGGAGGCGGCGCTTTTTAAATTTTAATCCGAAATGAATGAATTTATTATGCGTATTTTTAAGTTGTATTAATAACATGACTTTCTTTATAAAAAGGAGTTAAAAATGTTATAACGAGGTTTTTAAAACTTAAATAAGTTAAAAAAGTAGAAACGTTTAGAAAAAGAGTAAAAACGTTTTTAAGTTAAATAATAATTTTTAGTTAAGTAAACTAGGGTTATTTCCGAGGCCGTTTTCTTTTTTAACCTATTTTTCTTAGATTAAAATCCTAAATTTTAGGCTTTTTTAGCTAATTCGGGTTTTGTCGATAGAATTTATTAAGTGTGTTTTTTAAGTTTGTTAAATGCTTAAATGGTTTTATATATATATTTTTAATAAGTATTTTTCTTATTTAATTAAATATTATAATTAATTGTTAATCTTTTTTATTTTGTATTTATTTAATTCTTTTTTTATTTTATTTTAGGTTTTTAATAAGGCGTTTTTTAGTGTTAGTTTTAATAACGATATATAAAAAATTAAATATATTCTAGATTTTTTTAATAGTTTTAGTTTATAATTAATATTTGAGATGACTTTTTCGATTTTATATGGTTTTAACTTTTTAAACTTAAGTTTTTTATTAAGTCGTTTTGTTTTAATTTAAAGCGTTTTTGTTATTACGCTTTATTATTAACGAAGTAAGTAAATTATGTTTTTTCTCTTAAGAATTAGTTCTTTAATTTTTTTTGTTATAATATTTTGTTATTTTGTTTTAAATAAATTATAATTTTTTTTTAGTCGTCATTATACTATTTAGACTTTTTTAAATAGTATTTTTACTTTCGAGGTTTTTATTTCGACTTTTTATGCTTTTATGAGTTTAATTAGTTGTTTTTTGGATTTTTGCTTTTTGATTGTATATTGTTTTATATAGTGATATTTTTATATCTTCATTAATCGAAATGTTATACGCTATTTAAGTTACTAGTAATAGTTTTATTTAGTTATTTATTTCCTAGTTAATATAGCTTTTTAAATATTATTTTATTGTTTAATTTAGTTTTTTGTTTATTTGTTTATTTGTTTATTTAACTTTTATTCGTTTTATTAAGTTAGTTTAAAACTTTGAAGCAAATAACTTATTTTTATTTGAAATAATATGTTTTATTA
>MU404212.1:15885-64501 GCA_022695795.1 Biscogniauxia marginata
TTAATTTATTAATTTATTAATTTATTAATTTATTAATTTATTAATTTATTAATTTATTAATTTATTAATTTATTAATTTATTAATTTATTAATTTATTAATTTATTAATTTAAATATCTAGATATTTCTTTTATTGATTTTTGATTTATAGTTTCCTTTTTTACTAAAAAGATTTATTTAAATGTTTTTTTCCTTTAATATAATGGATTTTAAAATTGAATTTAAATAAGAAAATTATTTAACGTTTATATTTTTAATTAAGTATTTATATTATTATAAATCGTGTAAGGTTTTTATGATTTAAATAAATATTAATAGGTTTCTTAGTTTTATTAAGCTATAATTTTTATTTTTTTAATGCTTTAATAATTATTAATAGTTCCTTATTATAAATTTAATAATTTAGTTTAACACTATATAGTGCCTTAAATAAGTACGCGATTAAGTATTATTTTCTATTGTTTTTTAGTTGCTTTAAAATTGTTCCGATAGCGAAATTTAAGGTGTTTATCTTTAATCGCTTTTTCTTGTTTTCGTTTAAGAGTTTATATATAACCTCGCTAGTTACTACTTCTTTTAGTTATTAAAAAGCCTATTTAATTTCTTTAATAAAATAGAAAGTTTCTCTTGTTTTCGTTAAGGTAATTTGTTTTATTAATGATTTAGTAATTCGCTAAAAATCTTAAATGAGTTATTTAATGTAATTAATAAAGCCAAGAAATACGCGTACGTTTATAACATTTCTAGGTTTTAATTAATTCTTAATTATTATTATTTTTCTTTTTTAAATACGGATTTCTTTTAGACTTATTATAAACCCTAAATAATTTAGTTTTTTAATATGTTATTTACTTTTAATTAAATAAATAAGTAGGTTTACCTTTTTTAAAACTTTTAATACTTGTTTTATATGTTTTTTGTGCTTTTTCGTGCTTTTTTTCGTTTTTTAAGTAAATTAATATATTATTTAAATAAACAAATACAAATTTATTTAAAAACTTATAAAGGACTATTATAATTATATATTGAAATATAATAAGTGCGTTAATAAGTTTAAATAATATAACTTTATATTTATAATGTTTATATACCGTTTAAAAAGCGGTGTATTATTTATGTTTTTTTAGTTATTTTAATTATATAATAGTTATTACGAAGGTTTAGTACTATGAAGATTTAAGCCTTATTAATTTACCTTTTTATGAGTTTTATTAATAGTAATAAGTATTTTTTTTGTTATTTTATTAAGGTGTCGGTAGTTAATTATTTATTGTTATACTAAATTTCTTTTTTTATTAATATATTACTTTTCATTTTTATCGACCTTTAGTATTATGATTGCTAGGTATCTTGACGAGGACTTTAATTCTCGAATATATCCTTTATTAAGATCTTTTTAAATTCTATTTTATAGTGTTTTTTGTTTTTCTTGATTTATAAGATATATTAAAAATAGTTTTAACTACTTTTTTTCTTTAAAGTGAATTTAGTGATTTTATTAGCTGTATTTTAATAATTCTTTTTTTATCTTGTTTTTAAATAATTTATAAAAACGGAAGTATTTATATAGTATTTTTTTCGTTTTTATATTCGTTTTTTTAAAGTTATTTATAATACTTATTTTGTAACTCGTAATAGTTAGCTCTTTTTAATCTTGATTTTAATAAAGTATATTTATCTCGAAATTTATTCGTAAGTTGCTTTTTTTAAGCTAATTTATTTTTAATATTATGTCGTGACTTAATATATATATAATGTTAAAAATGTTTTTAAATAGTTACCGAGAAAAAGACTATTTTTTTAACACTTTATTTATATACTTATAATATTTTGTTTTTTTAAGTTATTTTAATTAAAATATAATTTCTATTTATTTTTAAGTTTATAAGAGCTTTATATTTTTTTTATTATACTTAATTTTAATTATAATGATATTATTAAGTCTTAACTAGACTTTATATAAAGACTTATTATTTATAGCTTCTCGCTGCCTTACTAGCAAGAGCCTTTACCGTTTTTTGGTTTTTTATATTTCTTCTTTTTTGGGTTTTTTTAAGTCGCTGCGGCTTAAATGTCTTTTCATTCTTAGGTTTTTATAAGAATGTATTTCTAGTAATTATTATTTAAATAATCTCTTTAATTACTTTTTACGTAATAAAGAGTAAAAAGTTTATTTTTTATATAAAACCTTATACATTAAAACTTTAATTTTTTTTCGAGGGCCTTTTTATAACCTAAATCTATTTTTTTATTAACTCGAAATCTTTTAAAGTTTTGGATTATTTTCGAATAAAGGGTATAATTCTCGAATTTACTTATTAAAAGTAACTTAATATTTCCTTATAAGTTTATATAAATTTTTAAAAACTCTCCCTTTTTTTTAAAATATTCCTTAACGATTTATTTATAACTTAGTTTAGTTACACGTATTTTTACTTATTATTCTATTAAGTGCTTTTTTATAAAGCTAAATAAACTAGTGTTATACTTAGCTCGTTTTTTAAGTTATTATGAAAAATGTAATTCTTTTTATAATTCCCATAATTCTTCTTTAATTTCGTTTTTTTCGAAACCCGTTTTAAATAAATTATATATATCGCATAATACTAAAGTGTAATATATATAACCTTTAATAATTACTTTATTACTTTTTTCGGAACTTAAATGAAAATAATATGTTTTAAAATAATGTGGTTATCGTGGGACGTTATTATAAATATACTTATTTTCTTTTATGTTATTATTTTCTAGTTTTTAAAAATAATAACTAGCTTTATTTTTAAAATTTTTATATATTTAATTGTTGGTAGGTGTACGTACAAGCAAATAACGATAAACAAATGGTGGTGAGACTGGTGTAATATTGATGTCTAAGGAGGGAAGTATCTACATGAGATAGCTTGCCGTAGGCAAGCTATTTATACTGAAAATACATGTATCTACTTCCGGGTTACGACATGGTCCGTGCTTTGTCATTCAACCATCATTAATAGGCGTTATTAATATAAAAGCTTTAATATAACGATATATATTTCTTTTCTAGTTATTTTTCTATTTTTAGTTTTATTTTAGGTTTTTTACTTAATAGCTTATTAAGTTAGTTAACATTATTTAAGCTCTAATAAATATCGCAGTTATTATCTATATAAAACCTCCGGTTTAAGTTATTATATTGGCTTTTTTCCTAATAAGTTTCGCATTTATCGTCGTTATAATGGCTTTAATATAACTTATTATAGTTTAATTTAATTTTTAAGTCGTATCTTAGTTTATAAGTATTATACTTATATAGTAATTCGTTTTTGTTATATCCTTATTTAACTTATTTTAATATGAGGTATTTTAAATACGAGTAATTGTGTTTTAAATAGTCTTTATAATCGACTTAATAATATTTATAGTTTTTTTTATAGAGATTTCTTTGTTTTTCTCTACTTTAATGATAGTAATAATAAATACTTGGTTTATCTTTTTATTGTTTTCGAAATAAACTCTTATTTTAAAGGTTTTTTTTTCGGGTTAAGAAATCTCTTTTATTTTTGGTTTTTGGTTTTTAGGATTTTAATACTCGTTTTTATAGTGTTTTTTCTTTTTATAGTTAAAACACTTAATAGTTAATTTAATTTATTTCTTTTGCTCTTTTTAAGTAGCGTTAATTTTAATAAGGTTTAATTTAGTTTTAGTGCCTTTCTTTGTTTTGGTATTACTTTTATAATTTCCTCCTTTTTATTAATCGCCGTTTTTTTGTTATATTATTTTTTTCTTTTTAAGGTATCGTTCGAAGTTTTCGTTATTAATAACAATTATTATTATAACGTAATTATTAAACTTTTTTAAGTTTCTTTCTTTATATAAACTTATTTTATATAGCTTATCCTTTATATAGTTCTTTAGTTTTTAATAAAATAAATAATATAAGCTTTTAATAAGTAGTTATAACTAGCTTGCGAGTTTTTTAAACTTAATAACGTAGTTTAAAGCTTTTTTGTTTTATCGTAATTTATAAAGTCGAGCTTCGGTTTGTTACTTAAGAATTAAGTTATTAAATATAGACTTAAATTGTTTTTTAAACTCCTTATAATCTTTAAAAACCTTTTTTATGTCTTTTTAGGCGTTTAATCCGTTTTCCAAATAATTTTTTAATATTAGTTAAAACTAAGTTAAAGTAGTTTTAACGAGGAGCTAGAATACTATGAAAACCTTTTATTCTTTAATGATAATTGTTTCGTGATAAAACCGTAAATAAGTTTCAACTTAAATTAAAAATCCCTTTAAATCGCTTAACTTATTATATTTATTAAGTATAATTAGTTTAAAACCTTTTATATCGAGGGTCGTTATATTGTTTTTGTCGTTTAAGTTATTAAGGTCGTTATCGTTTAAAAGTGGTTTTAGTTATTTATCTTTAAAAGATAAAGGTTATCTTGCTTATTTATTTTCTTTTTTAAGTGTTTTTTTTCTTTTTTTCTTTTTTTTAAATGATTCTTTTTAAGACTCTTCTTTAATTATAATTATAATTAACTTTTATGTTAATTTTTTTTAAACTTTTTTATTATACCGTAAAAAAATTTAAAGTTTTCGTTTAAAAGCTTATTAATTATTATTCTTTTACTTATTTCTTTTCTTGTTACTCTCTAGTTTTAAGGGGCATATTTATCCTAAGACGGTTCGACTAAAAATCTTTTTTTTAAATTAATATTAAGCATTAATTAAAAAGTTATTAAAAAGTAATAAATCTCTTTATATATTTTTAGTTAACTAACTTCACAAGTAAATACGTATTAGGTTTTCTTAATTTAAAAGTAATAATAAATTAAAATTGGTGTAAGTGATTTATAATGTTTTATTCGTTAAAGAGATTTTAAGGTATTTTCATTATAATATTAAAAAGTAATTATAATTTTAAATTAATAGTTAAAAAACTAAAATGAATAACTAGAAAAAAGGAAATTCTTTTTTTTTATACCCATTTTCCTTTTATACAGGATTTCCATTTTGGTATATTAAATAATTTTAAATTACTCTATTTAAAGTGATTTATTTCCTTTTTTATATGTTAAATAACTTTGGATTACCTTATTTAAAGTGATTTATTTTATATTACTATATAGATACACTTGGATCACCTTATTTATAGTGATCTACGTCACGTGATGTTATATAGAAATCCTTTATTTTATTAACATCCTTATAGTCCGTGTCTTAATACCC
This sequence comes from Biscogniauxia marginata, assembly GCA_022695795.1. Taxonomy (NCBI): domain Eukaryota; kingdom Fungi; phylum Ascomycota; class Sordariomycetes; order Xylariales; family Xylariaceae; genus Biscogniauxia; species Biscogniauxia marginata. The sequence goes on from MU404212.1 coordinate 21,097, forward strand.
CTATAAGAAACCCCTTTAACAGGCTGGATTCGTAACATGAAACATGTTAATATAAAAAAAAGAAATAACTTTATAAATTAAAAAGAATAATATTATAATTAATAATAATAATAATAAAAAGTCTTAAAAAAGTAACAATTAAATAAAAACGATATGATATATATAATTAAATTAATTATAATATGTGTATTTATATAATAAATAATAAATATTTAATAATTTAAATTTTAAAGAGTAATACGAGGTTATAAAAGTACGTATCTTTATTAAATAAATTAAATAAGGAGAATTATAAATATAGCTAGTTATAACCGTATTATAACCACCTTCTTTTATTATTTATCTTAATATATACTTTTCATTAAAACAGTTTTTAAGACTTTATTTCACAGCATTAAAAAGTTATAATTAATTTTATTTATTATTAAATTTCTATTTTAATTTTAAAAAGTTTTAACTCGGAAAATATAGTAAATTAATTAATTTAAATTACGTATTAAAAACCCGAATATTTAATATAAAAAAGGTATTTAATTTTTAAAATATAAAATTAAAAAAACGATTTATAATGCGGGCTTATAAGGGTCTTTTAAACTTATATAGGGCTTTAACTTTAAATGGCTTAAATAAAAGAGATAAAGGTTTATATAATAAAGCTTATAAGTTTATAACTTATAAGGCTCCTCTTTTCTCTTTATATAATTTATTATTATTTATACACATTTTATATGCTTTTATATTAATTCGAATAATAATAATTATTAATTAATTATAATGTTATGTAAATATTTTTTAATAATTAAAATTATAAAAGTTATAAAAATTTATTTATTTATTTATATAGTTTATTTACTTATAATGCATGTTAATAATTTAAATTTACAAAACTTTTAATTATTTTATATATTATTAATTTTTATTTTAAATTTTAAAAGCGATATAAATAAATATAAAGTATATATAAATAATAATAAATTATATATATATATAAATTTTTATCTCTTTATTTAAAAATCTTTTATAAACTTATATTAAAAGTTTTAACTTAAAAATATAAATTATATATTAAAAATTTAAAAATTAAATTTTTAATATATAATTTATATTTAAATAATATTAATATTTAATTAATTTCGATGTTATATAAATAATTTTTAATAATTTTAATAATAATAATAACGAAAATTAACTTACTCGCTTATATGGCTTACTTGCTTATAAGAGACGTTAAATGATGTAATTATTAAAAAAATCCTCCCTTTTTCTTTCTTTTCTTTCCCCGGGTCTCACAAGCAAGACAAGCTCTCGATACCATCTCATTCCATCCAGCCCCTCTTTTTCGCGATGATAAAAAACAGACTCGACAGGTTAGTCCAGTATATGTACCACGCTCGTTTTGAACAACTCGTGTGTAGGTAGGTTAGACAATTATGTTCAAAATGCCTACTCAATCTATAGGTATGCAACCCAAACATCCTAGCTGGCTTAAGGCATAATCGAGAGAGGAACCCCGAATCACGATAAATCTCGCAGAACCCATGATCAAAGGGAGAAAACACCGGGATATCATTTTTTCCCCTCAATTCAAGTGAGCTCAACGCAATAACTAATGGGTCATGATCGTCATGAGAAGGAAATAAGAAAAAAAAAAGCTACACCTAGGTATAAAAAACGATTAGCTGTCCTTCCCTCTCCCCTACCCTACCCTTTGGCCCTTTGGGTTTCAAAGTCATTTCACACACATTCCTGACTAGCCATCCGTCCCGAATTATTCAAGCAGTGTCCATTTCTTCTTAAATAAAGCCTTAGGACTCTTCCCTTCCCTTGTCCCCTCGTCCGAGAAAATCTGCATACGAGATCATTATGGGCTGTGTTATGTGTGCCGTTTTGAAAGCTCTTCCAAGCCCCACTCCCCTTTTTATCTGTTTTTTTTTTCTTTCCTCCTGCTTCGTTGCCACCGTTGCGGGTTCCGGTTCTATTAAATTTCCGGAGATATCTTTTTGGTTTACCAAAATGGCAGGCGAATGAGAATAAACCAATATTAAGCTATGAAAGCAATGATGCAAATGCAAGTATGATTAATAAATCTAACGCAGGAGAAAACGGATGGCTACCCAGCAGCCGTGTAGGGGTATGATAAGGCACGCTCGATGCATGCGTCATGATGGAGGGAAAATCAGCAGTTGGATTCAGCCTTTGAAATTAACCTGGAAGGGCGACGAGGGACTTATAACGTCGAGATACCGACCACGCTTCTCCTAAAAGGTTTCGGACTCCTGGCTGATAGCACTCGAGGGGCTGGCTACCGCACCGAACGTGTCTACCATACGTGTTAGCTTTGTGTCTATTTTTCGAGCTAAGAAGCAGGGAGCAAACTAGCCTCGCTTGCGCCGCCTCTCCTCGCCATCTTCGCTACCTCGGCTTGGGGTCATTGCCCTAGGTCCACTAGGTCTCCGCGTTGGGACACCAAGAGCAGCGCTTAGGTTTCTATTTTCCAGTCTTGGGCTGCCAGAGCGATAGCTTCCAGTATGAGTGTTACTGGTACCATAACCACTCTCACTGCTGTGATAAGCCTGTGGGCTTTGCTCCTTCTGTAGCTGGCTCAGCCTGAGATGCTGAGGAGGGGTTTGTGCCTGGGCGTGAGACTGGTCTTCCAACGGTTCCTTTGGAGGACGCGGGGGTCCCTGGGCGCCGGGCGACGATGGGTCAACCCAGCTGTAGTCGTCAGCATCGTGGCCGGAGTTCAAAGCACTGTTCTCGCTGTACCCTTGAGTACTCTGCTGAGGGAATCTGTGGAGAGATATGGCTGAGCCGGCCCAGTCTGCTGATCTCGGGGACATCGAGTCGTACTCCTGCGCCGACGACTCCCATGCTGCTTGGAAGCGCTGGGCCTGCCCGTTACGAGGCTGGGGATGTTGCAAGTTCACAGAGTTACGATGAGCTCTGTATTTTGGATCCTCCGGCGTTGCGTACGTCCCTGGCCCTTGAGATTGACTCATCATCGGCGTACTAGGCACGTTGCCGCCCATGGCAGGAAGCACGTCTTGAGAAAAGCCCGAGTGCAGTTTATCATTTCCGTATATACCCTGTTGTTGATAGGGATCAAAATTGGCCAGATCTGAACCTGAGCGTGACGGAGGCGCCTGTTGGTACTCCTCAGGAGGGTCTTGCTTGCGAGAGCCACCACTGCTGCGGAAGGCCTTGCCTATGCTCGAAGCGGTCGTTTCAGACCAACGTGAGATCTTGGGGAAAAGGCCAGAACCGGTCTTCGACTTAGGTTTCTTACCCTCGTCGGTCCGAGGAGTGTTCTCGTTACTGGCAGAGTACTGCTGCGTCTGTGGAGAACTTTGGGGCGGAGTACCTAGAGGAACTGACCCACCCCGAGGCCTGTCTTCGCTAGGTGATAGTAGTCCCTGCTGCGCGTACGCTTGCTGCGCTGATACCGGGCGACTGTTATACTCGTTCTCGTCTTCTGGCACGGTACTAATGCGATCCAAAAATTTACGCTCATTACCAAACCTTGCGGACGCGTTACGGGATTGTGGTAGAGACAGATGCCCAGAATGGCTGGCGTGACTGGCGGTAGATGTTCCGGCGTTACCTTCAGGCTCATAGCCATGATCCTGCTCGTATGGTATCTCGGGCCGCAAGTTCTCCACAGAACGATTCTGCGTGCTCATGAGACCTGAGGGCACAGTTTGGTTCTTGAGCACATCTACATCCGTCAAAAGCTGCATGAGCATGTCTTCAATCCTGCCAAGATCGTTATGCCCCTTAGCGCTGAGGCCCTGGAGAGCTCGTCGAAGTAGGTTGCGCTTCTTGGTTGGCAAGTCATCGGTGCCAGCCTGAGAACCCTGAATAGATCTCGCGCCGCTACCAGGGAATGGTCGGGGGCCACCCAGGTGGCGCTTCATGGTCTTCTCGGTATTGTCTTTGACTTCGCCAATAATCTGATCCTCGGAATCGGCGAGCATCCTCTTGATGTCTTCGAAAGAATTTCGCATATCGGCAGCCGAACGAACGAGGGTCACTAGAATCTCAGTGTCCCTAGCACTTCGCTGTGCATCACGCACCATGAGCTATAATGCAGTGAGTACAAACTGTCAAATCTCTGGGTGTCATGTTTGCTTACGTGTTCCATCAGGGCAATGATGTCCTTCGACTGAATCCTGTCAATACCAGTTCCAGTGGCAGGATCGTAGAGAGGCGTGCGCATTCCTTGAGACATCCCGCCTAGGTTTCTCGAGTCTTTCGGCGCATAAAATGGATCCTCCACGTTGCCAAGGTTAGGTTGATCCAACCCTTCGCCAACGTTGCCCTTTGTGTTAACCCCGTCACGAACCTCGTTCGGCGCTGCTGAGATGTAACCTTCGTCGCCACCTCCAATTCCGGGACTGCCGGTATGGAAACCGTTTCGATAATTGTCCGTTCCGAAACCACCAGCACTCAACATATTACCATCAACTCCGGGAAGATTGGCAATCGGACTGGCTCCCTCGTAGGGATTCGTGACCAACGTATCTCTCTTCCGGTCACAAGATGTTCGCTGCCACTCGTCATCCACCTCTTGGCTGTGCTGACGGCTATGTGAAGCGGCCAAAGCTCCTGCAGTTGCAATGGTAGCGGCGGCTGCGGCATCAGTGAGACCAAGCCCATGCCCACCGTTCTGCACGGCCTTGGGCGTTACAGCACGATCGTATTCATGTGTCTCTTGAGTAGGCGTAGACGGCCCCTGCCAACGCTCGCTGTGCTGCGCTCTGTTGAATTGCTCTTGCGTAGCGGATGGAGTCTGTTGTACTGAAGAATGGTCGTCATCATAACCATATCCTATCTCTGGCATGGGGTTCTCCACGTCTGGTAAGCCGCTAGCTCCCAACTTGGGGTGGGCGTAGTCAGAGAGCCGATCGATGCTATGGCGCGGTGTAGCGTTTGGCCGGTACCCTTCTTTAGCTCGCTCTTTGAATGATCGGTTACGGGATACACCTTCTCCAGAGCCTTGCCTTTCAACCTCGTCGCTCGGAGATTCGTGGCCCTGGGTTTGTCGTTTAAGCGCAGCGGCCGCTGCCCTGGTCAACGCAGCAGCAGTAATCGCGGTCTCCGAATTGGTCGGTGATTGATGATTGGCAGACCGAGGAACCTTTTGGCCGTACTCGTTGAGGTCATATTCAGAGAACTCCCGAGAAGAAGCTGAGCCCTCATGTTCTCCAGAGGGTCCTGTGGACCGACCCTGGTCCTGATTCTCTTCTTGGTAGTCGTTTGCTGACCGTTTGACAGGGCTCACAGTTCCAGAGCTAGCCTCTCTCGTATTGTCATCACAAGACAGTTGCGAATTGCGGTATCCTCCTACAGACCCACTCACAAGTGAAGGGTCGAGGACGGAACCGTCGACGAGAGAGGCTACAGCGGATTCGGGACCGAAGCTTTGGTGAATCATCTGAGGATTCTCCCCGACGACACGTACAGCTTGACCAGAAGTGACGTGGTCTAGTTCGCTATCATCGGTATACGTAGTATTTCGATAGCCTACGCCCGAGCTTCTCACGCTACTCTCCTCGTCCCCAAATTCGGCACTCCGTAAGTTGCTTGGAACGGAGCTAGGCGAATGAAGATCACGACGGCGTACTGGGGATTTCTCCGGCGAGGAGACTTCGCTTACAGAATGTACTGTTCTCGAATCTCTGTGGACGTCACTTTCGCCCTCAGTATACCCAGATACGCTCTGAATCGGGCTTAGACCTCGTCTTTCCTGCTGGTAGGGAACATAACGCAGCGGGGCGGGAACATCCTGTGAACCATAGAATTCTTGTCCCGGCTCATCATCATATATACCAGGCTCGGATAGATGGGTTGTCTCGTCATATTCATCTTCGTACTCGTCACGACCTTGAGGCGAGTACTGATTGTCGAACTCGCCAGAATCGTTCTGTTGGTATTCTGCAAGCCCTTTCCGCGGAAGTGCTCTGAGGTCACCGTGAGACACATTGGCATGTTGAGTTCCTATGCCCTGAAGGGAATAGGCTGCTGTCCTTGTCGGGGTCGGAGTATCTTGTATGGATTCAGGTGAAGCAATGCCTCTCGGGACTTCATTGACGGGTGTCATTTCCTCACTCGCTGAGTGCGGCCTCTCCGATTCGGCCGTCAATATTGACGTCCTGGTTAAGTCGGATGGATTTATCTCGCTCGAAAGAGGCATAGGCGGTACCACCTCGTGATCATCATCATAGTCGTCGGTATATCGTTCACCGTTATCACGCCGCGGTGTTTCTGTCCGTCGTCGTCTTCGCTGCCTCTTCTCATCGCCCCTAGACCTTGAACGTAAACCAGCACCAACGGCGGCGCCTAAAGCCGCATCTGTGAGTCTGTCACGATCACCACGGGACGTAGAATCGTCGTCGTGACCTTCATCCACGACAAAGCTATGGTCATCGCTACTACGCGGTGATAGATCGTTCCTAGCCTCTCTATCTCGTCGATCTTTCGACTTTGTAGATTGGGTTGTGTCGGCAGATCTCCGCTTATTCGTGATTAGAATCTCCTCACGAGAAACCGACGTGAGGCTAGATAACGACTCCCGGTCCTTGCTGCGTCTGGTCTCTCGTTGGCTTCGTTCTCGTTTAATGGCATCTAGCTCTGGGAGGATAAGTCTCCGAATGGCGTCCTCGACAGTCTCGAGGAGCTTCGGGTTATTAATGGAGAGCTTGGAGGAGGAATATGAATCATAGGATCTGTGGCTCGGTGCGGCCTGTGAGGAGACCATACTGGAGTCTGTGGCTGAGACGGTAGAATCTCTGGGACCAGCCTTTGATCTTCGTCTCGGGGAGTTTCGGATGTCCACTTCCTTTTCACCGGTGTCGCTCACTCTACTCCTCGACTTGTGCCTACGTTCCGGCTTGCTTGCCTTCTCAACTGCCTTCTGCATGACACTGCGGTCATGGCTTTCTAAGCGGCTCTTGCGATTTGGCTTTTCCGCCGTTGACTCCAGGGTATTAGTTCCCCATCCTTCACGCTTATTCTCCAACAAGGTAGTCGTGGGAGCGGATCCATCTAGGAAGCTGTCGGCCGGGATCGCAGAAATGTCGGACATGTTCGGCTGATAGTTGGAGGCCTTGCTGTCAGTGGCGGGGATGAGAGGGCTAGATACTTTCCGGCGACTACGCCGATGCTGGCTCGGGTCGATCTCGACCTCGATTGGGTTGCGGGAGACATTAGACTCCTCGGTGGCAGAGGCGTACGAATTCATACTCCTAGTGTCCTCAGGGTCAGTCAGGTCCAGTTCGCTCCGGCTACGGTTCGTGCTGGCGGTCGCTTTTTGTGCCTGGGAGGTCTTTCTCGTGCTTCTAGTCTCAGTAATCTGGATGTGGTCGTTTTTCCCGTGGGCTTTGGAGGGCGTCAAGCGTACACGGACACTGGGTTTGCGATCAGAAGATGCGCTGGGCGACCCGCTTGAAGGCTTTCCACCTTCAAAATATTCAATCAACAGTGATGTCTGTGAGCGGTTGGGCTTGTGGCCACGGGTCTTGATTGTGACGGGAGTGCCGTCATCAGGCAAAGAGTAGTGCGATTTGTCGTCGCCGGTCTTGGACACCTCGGAGGTGGCCGCCTCGATGGGAACCGAAAGGGCGGATTCGGTCTCGGTCGGGGCAGGAAGCGGAGGGGCCCTTTTTGAGTCGATACCCATCTTGGGACTCAACGAGTGGCCAATGTCGGATGCTGCAGCTTCGCCTGTTTGTTGCGCGGTAGCCGCCCTGGCCTAACCCTCCTCGATCGGGGGTTATAGTAGCTGATGATAATTCAGCTGCAGGAGATGATTCGGTCGGGTATGACGAAAGCGAAGACAAGGGGTATCACAGGATTGAAAAAATAAATAAAAAAGAAGAAATTGAAGATGCGAAAACTCGAACGGTTGTGTGCAAGATCCGCTCAATGCATTAGTCGGTGAGTTGGCGGCAGAGGCGGGTTGGGAGAAGGACTAGAAAGAATAGAAGAGGCTGGAAATCCAAAATGTCAGCAAAGGCCCTCGAGGGTTTCGGGTACGACTGAGAACAACGGGCGCGCACGCACAAATGAGGGATAACCGAACCGAATCTGCGAAATTGCGGCCAGTACGTATGATGGGAATCGAGTGAGGACTGAAGAGAAGAGAAGAGGGAAGGGATTGGAAGAAAAAAGGCGTTTGTTGTTCTTTGGTAGGTAAGTTAGTTGTAGGTATCAGACAGGCCCTCGTCGTTGGAGAAGCTTGCAGCTTTCGTATACTCCAATGACGGGAGACCAGCCCCCTCCTCAAATGCGCCTAGTCCCACGTTTCTAACTAACGCACTGGACAATAGCACCCGGAAGCTGCGCAACCGATGCTAACGGCAAAGGCGATAGGAGGGATTTTCGAGAAAAGCAACTTAATAAAAAACGACCAAGAAGAAAAACCTCGATCGATGCAAGATCAAGTCGATGATATACGTACGTACCTCTATGTGTCGGTATGGGGTATAATGGGCGCAAGATTGAGACACTGCGGGTGCTCCAACCAACGCTGTGGTTTAATCTAAGAGAGGCACCGGGCACCGAACGGTACCTCGTCCGGCGCGAGATAATAATTATACAGACGAAATCGATGGGGGTAATCGATTTCCCGGCCGAGTCCGCCCAATCGAGCCCAGCCAGACAAAACCGACGATGACTGGTCTTGACTATAGTAGGGGAGAGAGGATCTCGAGGCAGTGGGCGAGAGTGGAGGTGGGTTGTCGCAATGGGAATACGACAATAGGCGTAAAATATGATTGATATGAGCCTTCCCTCTCTCTCCCACTCTCTCGATTCAGGATACTAGAGCAGTCTTGGGGGGAAGGGGGGGATTTCCGGCTTTGATGCGTTGGCCCTGCAGTGAGGGATTTGACCAATCGGGCGCGAGAAGAGGGATTCTTGACGGGATGTGCTATTATCAGAATGCGGGATGATGCTGGTGAATGGAACCTTCCAAGCTCCGTCCGCAAGGTTAAGTATGTAATGATGTGTGGTGCATGTGATGAGTTGATTTGCGGAAAAAAAAGTTTCAACCCGCTGAATTAAAGAGGTAGGGGAGTTGAAGAGAGAGGAAGAAAGGGAGACACCAGTCGCTCACTTCCTCTAATACAGACCGTCCCATCGTCTCTCCTTCCTCCTCCCTCCACTTCAGTAGGTAGGTTAGGTTAGGTAGGTACTTAAGCTAGCCCGGTAGTTTACCTTTTTTTTTTGTTCTTAGCTCGGTCTGCCCAACCTTCTCAACACAATACCTGCCTACCCTAATGTAAGTACTCAGGTATGTATGTATGTATGTACCTTCCTATGTATGCGCATCAGCCACGGTACCTAGATAATCCAGTAGAAGGTCCGTACATTAGGTACAGGTAGGTACACCTTGGGTTATTTAGCTCAGCTACATACACGGCGTTTAGGTTTCTACACTACTTACATAGGTAGGTACCTATGACAAAGCGACCCTAATTTATCATTATGTGCCTGTGTTATTGCCCGTCGTTATCACTTGTTGACATTGGACCCATTAAAAGCGACGATGCGTGACGCTGGCTCCGTCTGGTGGCTCGGGCGTCTTTGGCACGGTGACGAGAACCAGATAGTCTCACCTTTCCTCTCCACCTGATGCGCCCGCGGGGACGAAACAGCCCCATCCTTTTCTCTTCCAACACGACCGCGTAAAGCTTGTCAGGCCGTCGCCAAGTTCAACCGCCAGCTATCACGGGCCGTTTGGGCACGAATCTATAGTTACGTGATCTTGCGATGGACAACGGATAGCCTATATAACAGTGCAGCATATCAGCTTGTGGCCGAGTTATTCTCCGACATTCATCAGGAGAGACTGAGAGTTCGCTGTGCCGCTTTCGACTGGTTCGTGCAGATCCTACCTACTGACCTGACTAGGTAGGTAAGGTAAGGTACAGAGGTAGACGCAGACAACGTCGCATCGTCACCGTTTCAAACACTTCTAGTCAAGAGCGCAATCATACATTATTACAACTTCTGCCTACCTAATCTAATAATATATTTAACCTAGGCATGTATCGTGTCTTACCTCATCTTCCGGGATGAGTAGCTTACCTAGTATGTAGTAGATAGATATATTTTGATATATGTGAATGTAGGTCAGGTGAAATTCTTTCGACACATAACGCCACACCTCCCACACCTCCTCCCTATGTCTGGGAAGTGGCAAAAAGATTGCGTTGTCCACATACATCCGGCATCGAGCCCTAACCTTAGGTAGTCAAGTCATTGGTGAGAGTATACGGCCTCTTCCCACGCGGTTCCCATGCTACATGCCTATTATCATGTATATATGCATGCAACTTGGTACTAGTGTATGTACTTACGAACATACTTCAACTACCTACCTGGGACGTAGTTTATTCTTTATTAGCGCTGCGGTCCAATAGTTGCATTCCACAGCCCCCCCCCCCTTTCTTCCCCCTCTGACATGCGCTGTGGGCAGGCGTCGGCGACCTCTCGGATAGCCCCGTTGAGCCACGCCCTCCCTCTCCCTTTTATTCGAGACCTATGGGGGATCAATCGGTCCCCATGTCACAGAACAAGAGAAGGAGGAGGAAGAGGGGCAATTTGAGGACTTTGAAGGATGCTTAGAGCATAATCTGTACGGAGGGTGGAGAACAATATTGGTTTTTATATCCACATTCATCTGTATGTATCAAATGGATAGATATGTGACCAATTCGGTGAGTGTTATATGTGATATATCTCATCCGTCATTTCCTATACTCCAAGCTTTTGCGCATGAGACAATGTCACCTACTTCAGCTCAGCCTTCTACTGTCAGCGAGTATCTGTCTAGACTAAAAGGTCCTAGTCCGGTCGGTCAGGGTAGTTGTTGTCTCACATGCATCTTGTGATGTTTTGCCACCGTCATGTCTCAAACCCTCGCTCAACAGGCACACAATGTAGCAGCGTCCTCGTACTTTATGGAGATAGATGCGTGTGCCCTACTGTTTTATCTACATACCTGTTTAGATGGCTAATATATAATTGCATTTATATTTTTCTGCGCCGTCGAAATCTTGAGATGGCATCTCCGAACCTGGCTAGATGCTATTCATGATTACAGGACATGGACCACACATGCATGTGTGTCTATATGCCAGAATGGGGATTTCACATGCTTACAGGTAGTTGGGTGGATCTACGGATATACGGGTGTGGCGGCTTCTCGTTCCTAGGTCTAAGCTCGTCTTAGGTATTTCAGTATGTTCCAACTACCGTTACAGTCCTCGGGGTGTGCCGGTAGGTATGTAGTTTGGATACAAATTGGTAGGTACTTGGCAAGAGAAAAAAGATTCATCCCTAGCAGCATATAGCATAACGTAGCTATATTTCATTCGCAACAATGTATTATGCCAGTCGCCCAGGTACCAGACCCGGACCTGGGCTTTGACTCGGAGAGCAAGAGGAAGTCTAGAAGGGAAGTTAGAAGGAAAAATAAAATCGGCCCATCGCCTCGTACCGCGGCGGCGTGTGTTCCCTGAGGAGACGCAGGTAGCCGTGTGTATGCAACGAAACATATCATATTAAGACACCATTCACAGGTAGGTACCTCATCCGTAGCCACGTATATGGATATAAAAAAGAATCAAGACTGTTAAAGGATATTTGAACAGCCATGTGCTCGAAACTCGGGCTATCGTTTTCAATTTTTTTCTTTTATCACCCGGGATTTGATGAGCGTTATTCCACGTCATCGACCTCGTTGGTATGATATCAAGTATGGACAGTGTGTAATGAAATACTACAGGTCATAGTAATAAGGCCCACCGGTATCCGCGCCGGTTCCTTCGTCTCCCTTGAGCACAATAGTAACGGGTATTCCATAGCAACCTAATAATGTAAGACCAAAGAAAGAGCCCTCAAGACTCCAAAAAAGCTTGAAAGGAAGAAGACTTCAAAACAATCTGACGGGATAAGCACATATGGCCAGCTAACATATCATATTGGTGTCTTCAGGTCTCGTCTGGGTTAGAAACCTACTCCTCTAGCGGCTTTTGTACCATGACTCTTTCTGGGTGGAGACAGATATTCGTCATCCCGTCTCTCCTTCCGCGGAGCTGATACGAGCTCAACATGGGCGCTATCAAGGAGGTCTTTCACTGCAGGATTTTCCAAGTAGTGGACTGCAAGACCGCCACCGATGATAGGCTTCAGCATCTCTAGCCGTGCCGACAATGACCAAGAATCGATGACCATGCTGATGTTGTGAATCCGGATTTTCTCTCGGTAGCCATACTCTTTAAAATCCTGGCTGAAGTCCGCCTTACTTCCGCCCGTGTGGGGATTACTGGCCATTCTTCGTGCAGTGGAATACCCAGGCCCCTTCCCATGCTCGAGCGACGTGAGGACGCTGTTAAAACTTGCGTGAAGTTGCTTCCGACTCTTCTTTGAAATCGACTTGGAAGATTCTTTCGTGAGTGCGATCATCCGTTGCAGTAGCCTATGCTGGTCGTATCGCAGATTCCACGACTCATCAGTCTCCTCCTCGTGCTCACGCGCTGCTTCGAAAATCAAGGCAATATTGGTGCCGGCGGCGATCTGAACTTCAACGTCGGTGCTGTCAAGCTGCTCGGTGAACGCCTCGAGGGCCTGCTCGCTTTGGTCCTGCAAGTCGTCGAGGTTGCTTGCGACAAACCCCCAAGCAGCCAAAGCAGCGCCAACAACTAGGCCGTTATCTGCAGCCTCGATGCTGTGGCCATCGCTTTCGATAATCTCCATGAGAAATTCCATCAACTCCTCCGCTGCAGTTACTGAACCTCCACCACACATAGTTGCAATACACATGGCCTCGATAGCTTCGACCTTGACAGGTGCCTCCTCCGAATCGTGGCAAACGCCCTTCAGAGTTGGGTAGACATGATCATAGACAGTCTCAGACTGTGTCGAGAGGATCGTCATGGTCAAGGCTTTCAGAGCTGCAAGAGTCTCGTCATTATTGCTGCTACCACGAACAACCTTCATCAGCGCCGGGATAAGCTCGTTGAACTGGTTTTCGACATATTCGGCGGCATAGTGATGTCGAACTAGATGCGTGTAGGCCGCCAACGTACTCTCCCGTCCCTTGGTGCTACTGCGCTTGCGATCAAGCAGCTCCGCGATACGGTCGCGCAGCCTCTCGGGCCAGGTGGCTGAGGCCTCTTCGCCATCGTCGGAGTTGATGACGGAACTGGCTAAGCTGTCATCGTAATCCGAGCCGCTCATATCCTCCTCCTCGGAGGCATATCGACTTGCGGCGCGCGATCCATTGCGGGAGGCAGCAGGGGAGCCGCCGGGAGAGGCGCGCGTGGACTCTGGGCGCGAGCGTGCCTTTCTGGAGACAGTCTTGCCGCTCTCGAGAAGGATCTTCTTCCGAAGGTCGCGCATATTGGTACGGCCGTTGCGTCGGGTCTTCTGTAGGATAACTAACTAGGTTCTGGGTCGTGTGTGATCAAGTGTATGATTGGCAAAGGGGGCCGATATCAGGTCTTATTCTAGTATGGAGACAATATAATGGCGATAGGGTTGGTTGCGATGTCAATTCCATGGGGATGACTCAAACCGATATTTTGGAGTCACGTTGGCCTCGAAGGACAAGAATTACGTAGCGGCGATTGGTGCGCTGTCGAAAGAATGACTTTGTGGTGCCGGACAAACAGGATGAACGAACTAAGCAAGGTTCAGGAATGATTGTTTGTGAACTCATTCAATGCACGATAAATTCTTGAAAGACGGTAGGTGATAGGGTTTTACGGTACCTAGGGAGCAGAGCCGGGGCAAACGCTTGGTTCTTGGGATATTTGATTTCTTTTTTTCTTCTCAGGTCACTGGATGTATTAATAATTAAACTGCTTGCCACAAAGAGGAATAACCACACCATGTACGGAGAACATGGGTGGTTACTGTTTCGAAGAGAACGATGATGCAAACGGTTGGATCACAAGCTCCGCCAGGGCCTTAAATCCGTCCATAGGAGCGGGGTCGCGGGGTCTTTTCCCACGCTAATAACTATCATTGCCACACGTTCGTACGTAGTGGATAAACTACTTTCGCGTTAAGTGCTGCTATACCTAATAAGGTAGTTGGTAGAAATATGTAGGTATATATATCTACCGATATAAGTGCAAAGCGATTACACCCTTTTACGCCTCGGTAATAAACGAGCTTAGCACTTAATTAAGCGAGCTTATTATTTAAAAGAGTTATTTAAATATTTAATATATATTATATTTTTTATAATTTCGAAATTAATAATAAAGTTTTTTAATAAAGTTTTTAATTATAATTAATTTTATTTAAAAAAAGTTTTTTAAAAATTTATAAATAAATAATATTATATTAAAATTAAAATTAAAATTAAAATTAAAAATTTTTATAAATAATAAAAAATAAATAAATAAATAAATAAATTTAATTAATATTTATTTTATATTATTTTATATAATATTATAAATAAGCGGGGATAATTTAATAAAGTAGTTTAAAACTTTTAAATAGTTTAATTAATGATATATAATATACCTACCTAGGAAAGGTATAATATACTTGATCGACATCCCGCTTTAGCCCCACTACCACCCCGCCGCTATGCACCTCAGCCAGCCCATTTTGCTTATGTTTACCAGCTGGCACTTACGAAACCCCATAGAAATCGCAGTACTAACCCTTCATCCTTGCAACCTTATCGTTAAGCATGCACTTTAGATAAGAGCTCTAATAAGGTAAAATGGAACCAATGTGAAGCATGACCTCACCTTAGTAGTCCTAATTTCTTTCTGACCTGGTAGTTAAGAGTATAATATCAGATATGTTTTCATCGTTTCATTGGGGGGGGGAAGGGGGGTTTCTTCTTCCCTAACTTATCAAGGACCATTGATGAATTTCATGTGAAACGAGAAAGTTGAACTAAGGAAATATAGGAAGTAATAAGGGTTTGAGTCACCGGAGTCGCGATCATCAGCAAGAGGTGGGGGTTTGGATGATAAAGTACCTAGGTACATCCTCTGCCTGGCCTTATTCGTCTACGTACCTGTACATGGATGGTATCCTGCTCACTGGAACTCTCCCTCTAAAGTGGCATGCCTTTTAGGTAAAGGGTAAGGTACCACCACCATGTCAACCTTACCTAGGACAAAGTTGCAATATGGGATCTTTGATTTTGTCAATTGGCCCCTAGAGTTAAGCAGCACCCCCGAGGTGATTCAAGCCTTGCGCCTGCAGAAGGCTGCTCTTAAGGCAAGACAGGAGGTAGTACCTTAGTATGTACCTACCTACACTATTAAAAAATCCGGATCGCCATTTCTGCCCCGCCAAGGTACTTTTACCACCTCACTTGACCTGTCGGCACCTAGCCTACCTACAACTCCTACCCGTCGCAGCCTGCCTGATTATCTATCTAAGGTTCTGAGGTACCTCCGGCTTACCCAGGTCCACCAAGTACTGCCTAACGGGTGCCTCGATCCATCGATCCATCGCACCCATCCCACTCATTCCACCCATTCCACTCATTCTATCCGACACACTCTCTTTTTGCACCACCCCCTCCTCTCCCTCAGCACAAACCTCCATCACGCCGAAAACCCGCTCGATATTGAGAACATAAATTAAGAACCTTACCCGTCGGTCATCAGGTGATTTGAACCTCTTCGATCCCTTACATCCTGCAACCATCAACCGAGATGGCGGCGGCTCTCGACGCCTTGCCTAATAACCAGCCTGACGGCGAAGGTAAGGCGACAAACAGTTACTACTACCACCACCTACTACTACCACCACCTACTACTACCACCACCACCACCACCACCACTGCTGCCATCTGCGCCTTTGCCAATCTTGTCGCTGACATACTGACCATTACCCCTCGTTCTCTAGTTGCCATCATACTGTCATCACGGAGCGCTTTGCCCGACTCGGCTGCCGTGCCCGAACGACGACTTGTTCTTACTCGCGAGGTCCCTTCCATCCGTGTCGGCCGGGCTTCCAAGGTCCCCACCAAGGGATTCATCGCCGCCAAGGAAAACGCTTGGTTTGATAGTCCTGTTATGTCACGACAGCATGCCGAGATAATTGCCAATTTCAATACCAACCCTAAGGTGATTTTTGCTATTAACTACTTAGCTTCTCGCACTTATGCTAATCGCCACCTGTTTAGACTGTGATGATTCAGGACATTGGATCCCTCCACGGCACCTTTCACACTCCGAACGACGGTCTCAAGAGGGAGACGAGACTAGAGCCTCAGAAGCCGGTCAAGCTAGCCACTGGTGATATTCTTCGCTTCGGAATTGATATTTTTAGAAGTAAGGAGACATTCCCGCCTTGCTCTGTCGACTTTCTCATGGAGGAGAAAACACAACCGTAAGTTTATCACCTCGTGCTGGGGGCTGCGGGCACTGACACTCACCAGGCCGACCACATCTTCTAAGGGGACCTTCTCCGTCCCGGACGACATTGATGAAGATGATATGGATTACATGAGTGAGATAAGCGAGAGCGATATGGTTTTTGACGTCCAGCCCGATGGCCGTGTGCTTATCCCTCATTCTTCCCCTCAAGCCCCCTCTCGTGTCGCATCTCGTCATACCCTGTCCATCGATTTAACCGGAGAGGACACGGGACCGTCGAACGCTCCAAACCCTGTTTGTAACGGGCCGGTTTCCAACAAGTCCGACTTCATCGACTTGACTTCAGAGCCTGACCAAGACCCCGATCCGGTACTGGATGCGTCCACCCCGAATCCCCCTGTCCGCCGAGTGGCCCAGCGTGCACCTGCTATTATGCCACCGACTACACGAGTCGGTGATAGCGACCTGGGTATGCAACAACCTGACCTCAGTTTCGAAACTGACTCCACTTCGGATCGAGATGAGGTCGGCTTCCGTGTCGACTTCGGCGATGAAAGCGATAATGAGGAACTTTTGAGAATTGCTAGTTCGGACTTTGGTTCTCCGGCATCGGAAGACTCTGACATGGGCGATTCTGACGACAACGAAAATGATCGTCATGAGCCTACCTTGTCTGAATTCGGCGACGAACTTGCTGACGCGCTTGATGCCTTTGAAGAAGCCGAAGATAGTATGTCTATATGTCTTGTCTCGACGCATGTGTCTCCGACTAATCAGCGTGGCTCCTCTTTAGGTCTCAATAAGACACCTTACTACGAAGATAGCGAATCTTCCTCGGGCGATGACGTTCATGATACGATGTTGGACTCACCTCCATCCAAATCCACACCTTCGACTTCTAGCAAACCGACTGTTCATAGTTTCAATACCCAGAATAGCGTCCCTTCCAGGTTTGCCAAAAGTTCCCCTTCTCCGTCGAGTCTGTTTGCTCCCGCGTCCTTTTCAGCATCGATTGCCTCGTCTGTTCCTCAAGCCAGACAGCCGAGCCCATCTGATGCCGCCATGTTTAAGAGCCGACCCATCCTCAATCGACCGCCAAGTATCTCTAGGGCTCAAGCTCTCGGTGAGAAAACTGGCAAGTTTGAGTATTTTGCCGCTAGAGAGAACAACCGTGCTGCCATGAGTCACCATGAAGCTGCAGTCCCGGTTTCGAGTGTTAGGAAGACTTTGCAGCCTGACACATCCGGTCCATCCAAAAACTACCCTGCGGAGGCTGGAGAGCCGCAGCCTACAAGTACTTCGGCACCCCCTGAAGTCTCTACATCTGACACTACTTCGGAAGTCCAAGACAACACGGCCCCTGTCAGTCTTAGGGCCTCTAGTTCTACTCAAGACTCAGCCTGGTCGGCTTCGGGAGAGAGGTTCATCAACAATCCTCGTACTGACGAACTCCCTCCTCTCTCCACAGATAGGGCCCACAGCCCTGACCTCGACATGACTAGTGCATACACCTTTCAACAGAGCAAGCTAGCGACAGAGGCCAGGGCTCGTCAGGGTATCCGACGGCTTCCAATCCAAGACTTGCTAGCACAGGAGCCAAAAGATCCGTCTACGGAAGGCCCCGCTCCCGGCGACTCTAAGCTTCCCCGGCTTTATGAAATGGAGAGATCTCCCGCAGGCACGAAGCGTTCTTTTGAGGACGCTTTCGATGGTAACGAGGAACCTATTGCCGAAGATGTTTCACACAAGCGCTGGGACGGAAGAAAAGTGAGATTCGGACCACCAGCTGGTTTTACTACTCAATCATTGACTCCTTCTCATCCTACTCGCGGTGACGTACCCGTACAAGAGGCCGTTAGTTCAAACTTACTAAGCACATCTAATCCTACGGGCGAGTCGCAGGAGGCTGTTGTTATCTCCGCCCAAAAGACTGATCGACCATCGAAAAGACTACGGCTCGCAAAAGCTGCAGCCTATGTCAGTTGTGCCGCCCTCGGAGGTGCTGCCGCATTCTCCGTCCTCGTTAGCACGGCTCCTTTCTAACCATCGTATGGCCATGACATGTCTGGGAGTGCTGTGTTATGCGCCAGTTTGCATCGATCATTACGAGGAATTTTATATGTCATGAGCAGGCATAGGCGGAAATGGCGTCACCGGTTTATTTGTTTCGGATGAGGGATAATGAGGGTCGGACGTTGTCGTTATATCTTAGGTTATGGTCACCGGAATGGAGAAAGAACCCGGTAATCTGACACCAGGCCTCGAGAACGTAGCTTTGGCTATGTCGCGGTGACGGCTTTTCTAAATGACAGATGTTCTATCAATGCTTTCCGATTTACTTTTGGTTCCGTTGCATAACGGTTTAGTTTCCGGAATGATGGTTTGGTCTGCTACGGATGGAGGAGTTGACGATTGGTAGGCAGACAGAGTAATGAATTGGCCCCGGTTTTAAATCGTTTTCGGAACAATGAAAGATCCTGCACATCTGCGGTTCCTTGTCAATCCTCTCCTAGTGTGGCATTGTAAAACATTTGCGTTCCAGGTGTTCCAGGTGAAATTTATCTATATTGAAACGAGACAACTTAAGTAGGTACCTAATCA
Source organism: Biscogniauxia marginata (assembly GCA_022695795.1). Taxonomy (NCBI): domain Eukaryota; kingdom Fungi; phylum Ascomycota; class Sordariomycetes; order Xylariales; family Xylariaceae; genus Biscogniauxia; species Biscogniauxia marginata. The sequence continues at coordinate 40,062 of MU404212.1, forward strand.
TTGTGAATATGGATCGACGGATATGGGAAGCGAAATGGGAGTACGGTAGTATATATGCCAGTGTCTCGATTTTGGGAGAATAGGAGCTAGGAGTTGGAAGTGGACATGAGACATGATAAATAGAGATATTTATTATCTTGATGCTAAAGGTTTTCTTATTCTTCTTCTCCTTCGGTGAGATAATTCCGTATCGTGGGTTTTTACCTTTTCTATGCAACGCATTTAATTACAGGTAGCTGAATATTTTTGCTATATTCTTTAATCAGGTTCCATACCCGTTTATTCCTAGGCCGAATTAGTGATGCCATTGTCGCTTCACTTTAAAAGCACCTCGCAGTTTTCCTTTCTTCTCTTTTTAATTATTGGTTTTATAGTAATTACATCGGTGCATACCTATGTATATGCATTCACTTGTCTATTACGCTCGCTGTATTATTCGCGGAGCATCTCTCGTTCTATAGCTTCTCCTTTGATATTTCACTGAAGCCATAAATAGGCTGTGATATATATATATCAAGACACTAGCCTCGTTCATGGTCTTGGTTGTGTTAAGTTGTAGATTAAAGTATTACTATTTTATTACGGCTTTGTCTAAGGCTGTTGTCTCTGATATATGTAATATAGTCGTTTGTCTTGGAAGATACTATCTCGTCTTGAGTTGTGATGGCCTCCTTCCTTGGTAATATAACAAATAGATGGAGGAGCAAACTCTGGGGGACACTGGTTCTGTCATTATTCGGACCTTAGAGGAGTTTACAAACTAATTTGATGCGTGAAGAGAACTAGAACTAGGGATACATGGCCAGCAGTCTTCTTACACATAAAACAATTCCGTTCTTCCCATGCAGGCTTGTAGGTGCCTGTGTTTCTCTTCATCGCTTGCTGGTTTGACTGGTACAGGCCACGATAGTCCTTAGGTGAGAGACTCCTTGACAGAATCCGATCTGATCTATGGTTTAAAAAAAAAAGAATGGGCCAGGAGAAAACGGGGGATTGTGGCTGGTTTGGCGATGGCTAGCGTGGTGGTGCGGTTCTCAAGCAGGTGGACTGATTGGAGTAAGTAAGTGATCTCAAGGGCGCCTGTGTTGTAGTTGGCATAGTATTAATTGGATAACTAAAACGAATGGAGCGGGTGGTAGTGATTGTTCTTTTGACTTGTAACGTCTTTTGCAGTAATACATTTAAAGTTCTCGTTTGAGGTATGCATATATTTCCTGTACCGCTGTTAAAACAATAAATAGCTACGTGCATGGTGGGACTTATTTTTCTTTCTATCAGCTAATTATGTACATCCAGTCATACTGGGAAAGCAAGAAAGCCATAGACGGTAGACTTGACGTCTGAACTTATGGGAGGGGGGGGGGGGGATAGAGGGTTTCACACCGAAGTAGTTTGAGGACTGAAGAGTCGTGATGAGATGTAGAACCTAGGTAGTTAGGTACGCAGGAGAGGATAGCTTCCTGTAGGGATATTACATGGCGTAGAAGATAAATAATACTTTCCTGGTATTCTTGTAAATGGACTGTTTAGGGACTGATGATGTTATAGGAATGCTCTAAGAGACCTAGTTGTGAAGGCGTCCTCGAGTATTGCTCCGAGGAGTTCGGCTACTGGGAGCGGGCTGTTTGGTACGGATTGGGATCTTGCTATAATGTGAGTATTGGTCGCCGTGACACCTACTAAGGGATCAACAGTGATGAGATTATTGCACTAGGGCCCACAGGTGGACACTGACACGGACTGTACTCTGGATAAAGCGGACAAGATTATAATGAGTATATAGCCTTTCTTCAAACTAAGCCGGCAGATAGGAAGGCTAATGGGCTTTCATTTAACTTTGTTGAATACTCTTCCATGGCGAACATTCTCGATACATTTCGAAGCGCTAGGCTGTCTAGGTCCCCTGTAATATATATATTGGTGATAGGTCTTTGACGGTAGTATGTCGAGTATAATTCTCACATAAGCAAGCTAGACTGTTCAATAGTGAGTGGAGAACTATGGATCTCTGTTGTTCATTGCTGGAAGAGCGCTATACGATCGAAGGTAAATATCTTCATATCTAGCACTAGGTATCATGTGCCAATCTCGCTAGGTTTAATCAGAGACGGTATTGGTATAGAATCTAAACTTTGTACTAAAAAACATTAATGTTCATTGCTTTTATTACGTGAGCATCTATGTACCAGATTGAAGCTCGCGTTTCCTGCGTAATTGTTCAGGAGTTTATAGCCACATGTGAGGGAGTTTGATTGACGACGGATATAGCTGGATACTTTGTCCAAGCGTAAACTTCTGGTATCGTTATTCTGTGTATGACATGTCAATTTTGGCCCTGAATCATTGATGTTAATAAATATGTATCTTGTGAAAAGCAAGGGACTTCAGATATTGAGTAATTTCTACTGTCTAGAATGCATTAAAGCGAAGTTATATGCGCAACTTATTCGCTGGCGTTAACAAGGGCGTGTTGACTATATTTATATTTAGACGATTGTCCACCACGAAATATATCGAGAAAAGCTAGGCAATAGACGATGTTGCCTCGAATATAGTTGTTACCACATTTTCTAGCCCAAGAATTCTTTACCGACAAGGAAACCTATGCCGACTTAGCAGCTGTTTTAGGGGTTTTCCTTGACATAGGCCCGTTTTTTATCCTATGTTAGTGCCTTTAAGATGGGTATACGACCAGCAGAGGTAGATGATCTATCGGAATGATCTCTCCCAATTTTCTGATAGCGTGACCAAGGGATATGTGACCAACATTTAGGCCTAAGCACTTGGTCAGGAGACCAAGGCCAAACTAAGAATGGTAGGACTATAGACCCCGGCGATTTCTCTTCTTATCAGAATCTCCTTGGCTGTGACAGTATGTTCTAGTCCACGAGAGAAATGGCCTTACAGGTTAAAGAAAGTGAGGTATTTGTGAAAGATTGGTAGCCTGAGTCTCGTGGTCGAAATCTCACCATCGTCAAGCGGTCTGAGCCGGCCGACAACTTTTGCCGAGTCTTGTGTCAGCGGCTTCTCGGCCGAATAACATAGTCGGGAGAGTAAAACGGAATCATGGGACAAGAAACTTGAGTTCACGATGGCTTCAAGGGACGATATGTTCGGCATATGTTCCCCTCTTGACACGTTGTGGATAGACGTTACGTACTGGGGTCACCCCCAGTGGAAAGGAGAAGGCATGAATTGCCGACGAACGTACGCAAAATTAGAAATTTGATTGTCATTCTGTCAGCGTGATCGTGCTTGGCGAATAGGCCGAAGAGTTCAGGGAGTACGGCAGCGAGGGGACAGGGAGAATGGGGGTCAGCAGAGAGGAAGTAAGACCGAGATCAAGAGTCAGATAGGAGTTTTGCTTCTCTACTGCTGAGCACCAGCGATCATCGAGGATATCATGAAAACGTAATGATGCCTTCACTTTATCGGTGAGAGCTAGATTCCTGATAGGATTGGATGAAGAATATGGAGTGGGCAACGTCTTGAGCGAAGTCACACCCGTAACTCATGTTTAATTAACCAATGAACAATGTTCGTTTCCGGAGCCTTGCATGACCTCCAAAAAGTCCAATAGTTGGGAACGCCGAAGTCTTTGCTTTTGTCGTTCATTGATCTGGTTGAACTTCACAGACCGCCTCAGAGCCTGAGGATTTTGTGGCCCGGAAGACGTCATTCGCACGACAGCACGACATCTGAAGTGATCTGGACAATAGGAAGTACAATAAACGGGGCGAAGAAAGAATGGTTCAGGGTAGCTAGCCCCTTGGATTCGAGCTGCAGATCTCTGGATCGGAACGATATCTACGTAGTGGTTCCAAGAGAGGCTATGCGCTCTTCAAGCTCAGCCGGCCCGATCGTCGGAATGTAATAGAATGTAGCGTACACGTAGACACGGAACGACAAACAGTTAGCCAGGCTATAAGGAATCCCTGGCACTAAAACAGACGAAATGAAGTTGGTTTTGACAAGGAAGCGGTCTCACAAGGCAAAAGGGCACGTTGCATGGATGCACAAACCTGCCTGTCGGCTCACTAGAACATATGACATACCTGATGACTGGAATGGTATGATGGAGTTATGTCCATTAGATCTGAAAGTCGAGGAGAGAATATCATCTCTAGTATTACCTGGTGTACCGGCCGCGCGTCAAGATTGTATATTAAACGATTTATCGGCCGGAGTCCGGGTTGATCAGCAGAAACGTCGAGACGATGCTGCCCAAGGAAACATGAGACCGTTTCTAGCGAGGGCGGGCCTAGATACCGCTTCATTATTGTACTCCGAGTTTGAAGCTGTTTGCCGGGACAAGTGCAGAGCACAAGGTAGCATGAAAGCCCAGGCACCGAGAGCCTTGACACCACTTTCGTCCTGAAATTGAACAGGTACCATTCTTCTGTGGCTCAGAATGATATGACGGGCAACGTGTTTCACCCTATATGGTTGATTGAGATAACTCGTGGCATAGGGTATGACTTCCTGCAATTAGCCGTTAGCCACTGTCGGACTCGAGGATAGTTGGGAGAGTATTCCACAAGGGTATACGCAGAATCTGTGAAACCTAGCTCTGCTCCAAACACTAGTGTCAGATATTGCTCAACGCTGTCGATGTATTGGAAGGACGCGAAGACTACTAGATGCAGTCCGCGTACTAGAGGCCGGCTGTAGGGTACATGGCCGGAGTATAAATTTCAACCTCAGATTTGGGGGCTGCTGCTTGTTTAATAGAATTTAAGCCAAGGACTCGAATAGAGTATGGGTGTGGCCCGACGTAGGTGACAGGGAGATGGACTATATCATGGGCTGCAATTCGGTAGCCGAATTATGCTAGGACATCGAGTGCCTATAGTTGCCTCGTTTATTATAACTCAAGGCAACTATAAAGAGCCTCATGCTGATCAATCATCTAACTAATTTCCCACAGTAGCGTGTTGTAACTGACCACGGGTGGTGAGAAGTACAGATTCTTCCAGGCGGTGAGCCTAACGTAACTCGGGAGATGATCTAGGTTGAACAAAACATCGTAGGGTCATTGATATGTCTAGCGGTTATGCTACTCGACATGTGTATATAAAGGCGACATTTTGTCCCGTGGATTCCAAGCCTCGTTTCCCAACAGCAACCAACGGAAGATACTTGCCTAGCCCACCAAGAGAGCTACTCAGCGTCACTTTCAGATTTCATCATGTCTCAGGAATATTCAGAGGGTAGCATGCATACCATGACGGAGGACCCGTATGAATACAGTGATGACTACGTATTCAGCATCAGAGGCGATACGTGGGACACGTGTCCCACATGCCGTGGTAGCTACTGCAGAGAGTAAGAGAGCCCCGATATCAACCACGTTTTTGTTACTGAAATAGTGTTTCTAGCCAACCTGTATGCCCAATTTGCAATGGCACCAAGACTGTTATGGTCTCTAGCGTGCAACGTGAGGGTCAGGCCGTAGCTAGTGGTTCTGATTCGAGACGGGACCCTCAGAAAAAGAAGGATAGGAAGGACTCTTCAAAGAGAGACAAGGCAGATTCTTCCATGACTTCGCAAAGGTCCGGGCGTTAAGGAGAAACTTGACACCCTATGACATTGGCTCTTCGAGCTGGCTCAAGTCGATGGTCCTCCCCAATTGCTGGCCAATCTTCGGGGATGCTGGCTGCTATTGGTTATCGTATGATGGGAAACACGTATGGAAGTAGCGCAATATCTGGTCTGACGGAGTTCATGTAAGATGTTTGATCTTGCAGGATTATGAGATCTTGTGGTGGAGTTCAATGGTTGTTCGGATCGGGAAATTTTCATGCCAACTTCAGTATGCTGTACTTGAGGAATATTGGCCTTGCGTAAGGTCGGTAGCGAAATGAGAAACAAATGCTTCCAATAATTTCGTGCTGCATTCTCCTAGACCCCGACGGGGTGCATTCCACGGTGGCACTTAATCAACAGATTTAAGTCCGGTGTCGAGCATATCCCAATCCCTGCTGTATGCCTGAACTAACCTGGCCTGGCGGTCATTGGCGGAAAGCCTCGATTTGGAGGCAGTTCCGATTGTTAACCCACGATCTGCGGAACCGGCCAGGAGCAAGGCACTTGAAGACCATCGTCGGATGCAGCAGCCCATACTCGAGCGTACGCTGTGCTATAGACAGTCTGGAGATTGGGGCATCTCAGGGGCCACAGACCAATGGCGGGAGTTGGGAATGCTGGACGGCCGTATTCATGCAAGAGTAGTGCAACTTATAGAATCGTCCGATGCAACCTTCGACGCGGGAAACCGCTTCGTGAATGCTCCCCAAAGGCTTCAACGAGTATCCCGACAGACCGGCCCCAAAAAGAGTTCCTAAATACCAGACAAGGGCTTCGTGATCCGCCTTCGATATGGTCTAATGTGATGCTATTTCCAAGGGGACCTCGCCCACAGAAAAAGAGCCAGAAAAAGCAAAGGACCCGAGTTCGCTAGTAGTCTTAGTAATGTATAGAATCGGGAATATAGATACCTCAGAGCGGCGGGCCAAACAGTAAAACAGTAATGCCGGGATTCATTAGATACGGAATAGGGGTATGGCTTCTAAGGAAGTTGGTGAAGAACGACAGAGAGACGGATAAGGCCAGGGAATGCCTACCTAAGCAAATACCTCCTCAATGGAGGCATGCAATGCGCGAAACTAGTATATGAAATTAACAGGTAAGAAATAAAGGATCAAGGTTACCGCCCCTACTTCGTACCTAATGTATGATATTAGCATACCTCTTTATTGCATATCGCTTCTAGAGCTGATACCGCCTGGAGCTATCGTGGGGCTGATTTTCAATTGTAAAGCTTCGTCTCTACTACACATTATTTCCGATCCCCATTAAGAAACCTAGGCATTTATTTCACCTGCTCGGCCTGGAGTCCGCCTCGCTCACTTCATCACATAATCTATCTGTAATGGCAATTGCTTCGTAGCCATCATGTCTGTTATTCTTTGCACAGGTTTGAAAGCCCTTTCACCCTCAACCGATTGCTTATTGAAGCTAACCTCGTCTCTACGCAGCTGGTTATGATCATACGATCCGGTATGTAACGAAATTCAACCATTGAACTCGAACATTTAGAATTTTAGACCTAACTGGGGGGCATTTACACTAGGTTCTGGGAGGCCCTATCTGGAATCTGCTCTCGCACCATCCAACATCCCGATTCGCAGGTCAACCGTCTCTGCATTTCTCCCGACAAGCGCTTCCTGGCCGCTGCCGGCCACCACACGGTCAAGCTATACGACATCAAATCGACTAATCCAAACCCGCTCTTGACCTTCGAGGGACACACGGGAAATATCACCGGCGTAGCCTTCCACTGCGAGGGCAAGTGGATGGTGACCAGTTCTGAGGATGGCACGGTGAAGATCTGGGAGACGCGCAGCGGTACAATCCAGCGGAGTTATAACCATGGCTCTGCTGTAAACGATGTGGTCATCCACCCCAACCAGGGAGAAATCATCAGCTGTGATCGCGGCGGCAGCGTGCGGGTGTGGGATCTGGCCGAGAACAACTGCCCGCACCAGTTAATCCCCGAGGAAGATGTGTCCGTCTCGAGCGTCACCGTCGCAAGCGATGGGAGTCTCCTCTGCGCTGCCAACAATGCCGTAGGTTATGCAAAAATCCTTGTTCATCACCCCTTTAGGTTCAGGCGCTTCAATATGTCACTACTGGAGATAACTCAATCGGCCGATCACTTGTGACTGACTACTATTACTACAGGGCAATGTCTTTGTCTGGAACCTACTTCAAACTTACGAACGAACGAATCTTGTACCTGTCACCCAATTCTCTGCCCACAAAGAATATATCACACGAATAATTCTTTCACCAGATGTCAAGAAGCTTGCGACGTGCTCGGCAGACCACACTGCCAAGATCTGGGAAGTGACGCGCGTGGATCCCGAGGCGCCTGCCTCAGCCCCAGCCTCAGCCCCCGGCTCCTCGCCGTCAGCGGTATCATCACCACTGTTAAACGGCACTAGCATTTTGCCCAAGCCGCTACTACCAGACGGGTTGGGAGATTTGGGCCCGAAGCCATACCCGTTAGAGGCGACGCTGACGGGCCACCAACGTTGGGTCTGGGACTGCGCCTTCAGCGCCGACTCTGCATACTTGGTCACAGCATGCAGCGACCACTACGCACGCCTGTGGGAGCTTGGCAGCCAGCAGGTCATCCGCCAATACAACGGTCACCACCGGGGCGCCGTGTGCGTCGCGCTGAACGACTATTCGGAGGCCAGATAGACTTTGGACTCGGAGGAGGAGCAGCTGGAGCAAACGGAGAGTATTTTTTCGCGTGATACCCTTGTCAACATCGATGATGGCAGCAGTGGTGAGCCAGACTTAGAGGGGGATCGATGAAGCTCGACTTTGGGTTCATCCTCTTGGGATACGGCTAATACCGAGGTTGGGAGTTGATCACGTGCCAAGGGTAAGATCAATCAAGGCCGATATTACGATAACACAGTCCCGGCTTACTTACAGGTAGGTACTCACTCCTTATATATCATATCATATCCTCTTCCTTCTACCTTCTTTTCTTTTTATAAATATGTGGTTTGCCTGGCGTTCTGGGCGAAAACGGAAACGGAAACGGAACGGAAACGGCACGCAAACATCTCGTTAAGCTACGAAGGACTATTAAGTAGAATAGGTATTACCCTGGGATAGACAGGTTTTTTCTAAATAATAATATCACTTTTACGTACCCTCGCCTAAATCGCAAAAACAATTTGGCCTTCCCTTTTTGGCCTGCGGGTTCAAAATATCTAATTTTCGTGGTACCTACCTGATTAATTCTTTAGCCGCTAATAAAATATATGTGAGGTATCTTACCCGTATATCCCAAGCAGATAACAACTCGAGACCGAACTTGTAAATATATACAGATATATGTTACTTGTAAGTCTACTACCTTTGTCGCGCCTATGTTATGAGGTTTAGATCGTGTGACTCTTGTAGGTATATATACTTAACCCTTTAGAATTTGATTCCTTTTTCTCTCGTTCTGTTTTCTAGAGCCTTTCGTCTTAATAACCTTTAACTCTACTACCCCTCGCGAGAATGCTCGGTTGTTCTGTTTCCAATATTGCCATTCATTAGTCTGTTAGGGGGGAGGCGCACGATGCCCAAAGAAGGTTAAACAAAGCTATCAAGTAAAGCCAAGATAGGTAGAGTATTGGTACTAGATATTCTATACTTGAAGACAGGAAACGACTATCCGGTGTCTACTTAGGTATCCGCTGAGTTAAAACTCCCTCTATATTACTCTAAGCAAACGCTTTTGGGATGTATAGTACGGTTAGGTAGGTACTTATTAAATTATATATCTTCATTCACGCCTTTTTGCCGGCTCTTCCTCCCTCTCCCCTGACTTTTCGAAATACCCTTGCCTCCCCTCCCTTTTTCGGCCACTTCCTCGCTAATGAACTTACTCATACACAACCCGAAGGGATGATGGGGGAAATTCGGTATGGTATGGTACCGTATGTGCTGCACGGGGTGCCTCTTCTTCTCCCTCCAGGAATTCGTCAAAAGTGGTTTATACCCAAAACCCGGTTAATAATAATTAATCTCACGCATCGACCAGTTCCACATTAGCACATATATTCTTATCCTCTAGTATTCCAACCCCTCTATCGTGTCACGAATCACCACCCGTCGCCCCACCCATCGTCGTCGTCGCCCGTCTCCTTAGGCTTCATATCTATCTTTTTAGTAATAACCGGTTTCTTGCTCGTCACCGCGAACGGTTTCTTTTTAGCCGCCATGCTGCCTGATTTAGTCAACCCCTTAGGCAGCGGCTTGCCCCCGGGACTACCAGCCTTCTTCTGCGCCTGCGCGGCGAGCCAGCCCGCGAAGTCGGGCTCCGAGCCGTCGTCAAAGGGAACTGCTGCTGCTGCGGTCTCTTTCCTCGCCCCCGGTGATTTATTAGTAGAAGTCGTAGTTGTTGTTTTCGTCGTCGAAGGCGCATCAAAGAACCCGTCGTTGGTGTCATCGCCATCGTCCATGTCGCCCATGTCACCCCACGCGCCACCGTCGTCCTCCGCAGGCTCCGGGTCCTTGAAGTACGCCTCTGCGGCGGCGGCAGCGGTGGAGGAGCTGCGTGACAGGGGCGCCGGCGAGAGCGAGGGCGACTTGACGGCCTGGCGGTGGAGCGCCGACGCGGACGACGAGGTCGTACGTCTAATATCGATGCCCGCTGGTGGGGAGGAGGCACTGGGGGCAGTAGTGGCAGGGGTAGGGACTCCGTTGCTTGTCGAGGGCTGCATTTCGCCCGAAGCCGCGGAGAGCTTATTCGTAAACGAGGAAATGGCCCACCCTGCCCACGACGATGCCGATGCTTCGTGAGGTTGCGGAGTACTCATGCGCGGACCGGCGCTCTCGGCTGTCTGTGGCGGCGGAAGGACCGTGTCCGGCATGCCGGCGGCCGCTTTACGAATCCTCTGCAGGTAGACTTCCAGGGTCTTGCTAGCCTGGTCTCGCACTAGCTTCTCTTTGTCTATAAGAGATGGACAAATAGATGGCAGGACACGTGTCGCGCATTCTTCCTCCGAGAAGCAGTCGCATGTAGCTGCTAGAGCTAAAAGGGCGGCGTTGCGGGCATGTACGAATGGGTCGCGTAGGGATCGCGTGAACGCGGCGATGAGGACTTTAGCTCTGGATGAAGTGCCAAGGTTCTTGGAGATCTTGCCTAGACAGATGGTAGTGTTTGTCCTGATGCCAGGTTGTTCGTCGTTGGCTGTCCTAGCTAGATACTTCAGCAGCTCGCCGTTGATGGTCCGATCTGATAGCTTATTGATAATAACAAGCACGGATTTAAGTGTCTGCTCCCGGACGACAGGCGCGAGGTCCGTAAAGCCAGATACCATATTAGGGAATATCTTGTCGTTGACCACTTTTTGGGGTAACCTGTCTATCATCAACGGCAGATTGTCCAACAGACATACCCTTATTGCCCGGTCAGGGTTGCCGAAAAGCCGGATAGCTACGGGTTGAACTCTAGCCTCAAAATCATCATTGGTGAGCTTTGTAGATATCTTCATAACGACGCTAAACGCTTTCGGCCCCCCGCCGCCATATTCAACGGATTTCAGTAGTTCTGGGAGTACCTTCATTTTGAAGAAGTCCTCGGGGAAATCGTCTGATAGCTGGCCTAAGTTATCCAATAACCGCTCTCTTTCCTCTTCCGACTTCACATCCAGATTGTCGATGCCCTCGGTAAGTTTAATTAGGGAGGAATCGAAGAAGCCGCCAGACCGACGTCCCTGTTCCAGGAAAGTTTTCACAGCGATTCTAGCCTTGGGGTTTGCGTTCACGAGCCGCTTGTAACCCGCATGCATACTCGGCGGTATACCCTTTGTCTGTCCTGCCTGGTCGGCCCCCATGAAATCGCCATTGAAAACCTCGAATATCGTCGTGCCAAAATTGTAGGCATCGACGGCAGAATGCGGGCCTTGCTTGATCGCGTCCCATCCCGAGCGAGCTAATTCCGGCGGCGTGTATCTGCTCGAGTCAGGTACCAGGCTACCGTATGTATATATTATCGCCTCGTCATCCTTAACATTACTCAGGATCTCAAACCCTCCAAGTTTCCACTCGCCACTCTCGGAGGTGTATATCGACGCAACGCGAAGGCTGCCATGGATCGAGGAACCTTCGTCATTGATAAACTTGACTGTCCGCGCCACGCTATACAGGCCCCATTTGATGGTCTCCGGGCTCAAGCTCTTCCGGCGGACCTGCCACCGCAGCGGTACGACGCGTTCGGTCGCGATGTAGATGTACGAGTCGGTCTCGACAGCGTCCAGGACCTTGATGACGCCAGGGTGGCGCATGGTGCGCAGCTTCTTGAGCGCGTTCTTGGCGAGCGGCAGACGCGACCGGTTGGCGGCGATGTCGAAGGAGAATATGCTGCAGTTGGAGCCGTCGGCGCGCCGTGTGCCGTTGTAGAGGGTCCAGATGGAGGCGTCGACGTCGACCTTGTCGCCGAAGGTGTAGGGGAAGGGCGGCCCCTGGGCGATGGCGGATGCTACCGCCGACTTGAGGAAATCCATGGTCGCGTGCGGGTTTTATGTCATGCGGTAGCAGTTGTGAGAATGAATTGGAGGGTTGCTATCGATAGGTGGGTTGGGGAAGAAACGTATAGAAGAGAGGCTACGGGAGATTAGAGTGTACTGGCTAATGTAGGGTGGATCAGACGGGATGGTGGAATTTGGGAGCGTTCAATTCGCAACGGTGCTAGAGTTTAAAATAATAACCTGGTGATTTGTCCATTAGGAGGTACAGGGACTTACCAAATACCTAGACCCCCGACCCCTCTATAACTTTAAGTTAGTGGACATCTCCCCGCACTAATCCCAACTAAGTGAAAGCTATTTTTATCTACGCTGGGTACACATTACATAAACTACCTCATAACCTCACCGAACCTCATACATGGATGTCTACATCCATCCTACCTAGGTAGGTACCTGGTCACTTGTATAAAAAAAAAAGAAAAACCGTTAATACTACCTTCAACCCCTTATTCCATCGCCAGATGACTAATATCAAAAGCTTATCTGAGCACCTGTCGACTTCCAATTAAGCATTTTATTTTACTTTACTCCTTACATGTAAAATATTCGTCTCCCATACATTACATCGTTCACGCAGAGATCTTGAACCCCGCCGTCCTGTCCTTCCAGAAGCCATCCGGATCCACATTAGCCTGCACCCTCTTGGCGAGTTCTAACCTCTCGGGCCTCAGCCGGCCAAAGTAATCTTGTGGGTGGAAGCAGTCGTTCTGGAAAAGCGGCAGGTACACGTCTGTCGGGAGTGAGCCGCTCTGCTGGTACCCTTGAACGAGCGACTGGATGCCCTCGTACGTGTTCTGCATCGTCGTGTCGATCTCCTCGTAGTCCGAGTTGAACAGGAAGCTGTAGTCGAGTTCGACGATGATGCGGTGGATGTCATCGTCTAGGTCCAGCATGTCGCCCCCCTTCTCCCGTGCGAGCTGCGCGACTTTCTTCGGTAGCGGCTGGAACGCGATGCTGGCGATGAGGCCAGGCACCCATTTAACCGTGTCGCTGACGTTGACCCAGTGGTCGTAGATGGACTGCATAACCTCGGCGCCGTCCTCCCCGGTAGGCAGGGGCATGGTCTCGGTTCCAATGGTGTAGACGCTACCCTTGAGGACCGCCCAGTTGTTCCCACTCAGTAACTCGTTCATAGTCTGCGTCTTGAGCGTGTTGATCGAGTGAGGGACCGCGGTAAACTTGTCAAAAACACCCGCCGGTGGCTCGGGTCCATTATAGTATATGAAAATGACCCAGATATCGGCCAGAGTAGCCAATGTCCGCTCGGCAGTCACGATAATACCCGCTTTGTCATCGGGATAGTTCTCGGTGAAGTCGCGCACCGCTGCGAGTATGGCGGCACTGTTCTCGGGCGTCGCATCGTAGATGAGGTTGCCTCCATAAACATCTCCTTGGGGATACGCTTGAAGAAGATACGAGGTCACAATGCCGAAGTTATTCCCACCGCCTTTTAGCGCCAAGTAGATATCCGGATGGCTTGACTCGGACACGGTAATGATGGATGCGTTCGCCAAGACAAGCGTGTACTCGAGGATCGAGTTGACAGCCCAGCCGTATTCTGTGCTCATGAAGCTCAAGCCACCTGATAATTGGTGCCATCAGTCGTTCGCCTCTCACACAGCTGTCATAGTTCGAACTCACCTCCCAATAGATAACCGCCAACGCCGACATTGCCGATTCTTCCACCAACAACAGTATACCCAGTTCCGTCAAGCTCGGCCGAGACCTCGTCCCACCTGTTCCCTGGCCCGACCCTCACCGTCTCAGTTGCTGGGTCGAAGATGATCTCATCGAGATTCTTTGTCGAGATTAGTGGGCCGTTATCGACACTGGCGAACCAATTATTTGGGTTGTGTCCGCCCGACTTGACCGCGAAGGTCTCGTTGTTGTCGCGGAGGACGGAGACTATGACCGCGACCTCCTCCTCGTTCGCCGGCGCCAAGATGCACGACGGCTTCAGGTCACCACATGAAGTAGACCAATACTCTATTTGCTCGTTTGAATAGTCTATTGTCAAGCGCTTCAGCATCGAGATCGCCGTCTGGCTTTCGACGATCTGGCACGTGTCCTGGGCCGCAGCCGGAACTACCGCGAGGACCGCAACCGCAAGCAGGACTTTGTTCATCATCGTCGCAACCGTCCACTTTGCGGACACTGAAAGCTTGAGGCAGAGTAAGACCATAGAGAGATTACCAAGCCTAACGAGGAAGGCGGCAGGGCTGTGCTGGCCACTTACGGAACGTGCGGCGGTGAGAGGTTCCCTTTATATACCTCCTCCATCTGTTTACATATCCTCTGGCCCATTGGACAGGACAAAATGGAGTAAATGATGGTTTTGACGGGGGTAGTTAGTTCCCTGATATCCCGAGCACCCTGTTCATGTCACCCCAGGAATAGAGAACCGCGGCGCCAAATTTCGCATTACGGGAACCGAGGAACATGGCAGGTCTTGGCCTAGTCAGAAGCTGAAGCGAACTACATACAGCCTAGTTCGGATACAACGTTATAGCTGCCCAGGTCACGTCACTCTTTCTTCATACATCGCGTCGGTACTAATCCTGATTATGTGGCTCCAAATGTGATTGGAAGCGATTCGCTGGACTTGACTAGTGCACTTACTATGCGTGGCATGACTTTCGCGCCGGCGAGCCAAGTCTTCTATACTACAAGCTTCGTATTAAGGCATGCATGATGTGGAGAGACTGAGATCAGATCTCTCTTGGGCACGTTTCCAGGACCAGGTCACCAGTCATCTGGAGCTCCTCTCGGCTAGGCTGACAATGGCTGCTGGGCCACGTCTCTACAGCTGTACGAAACGACGTGATAATGCTCGGATTGTGTAACACGCAAACGGAATGCTTTCCGGAGACGCCACTAACCAGGAAAGATATGTCCACTAATCAAGCGGCATTCGGGAAGCTCAGCTGCTGCGTGTACCTATGTATCCATCCCCCTTGGCGTGTTGTCCATTTCACATGCCGAAATGCTTTCGCTCCCGGCCGGTCTGGGTGTCGTGAAAACAATGGATGGGTGAGGGGTTGCATACGGATGACCTGCATTCCCGATTCGATGATATGACAGGACAGACGAAAAGCACCATGCCAAGCAAGCTGAGGCTCGCCAGTGGAGAATTGAGAAGTGCCATGACAGTGATGACATCGGCCTATTAAACCCCTACCCTACCTATATCAAGTCTTTTAACGACCGAACTGGGGTTGATAACCGAACAGGTACGCTGAGAACTTGGCTGTTTGGTAAGATTACCGACAAGGGCGGATTTCAATTCCCCTTTTTATATCTACTCCGTACGCGAGCCACAATCGCCATCCAGCACAGCAATATCAGCCAGCCATGATTTGAAAAACACTTCTTACCTCCAACTGTTATTGGTGCTCAAATAATACTATGTGCCATTTGCACTTAAGAATATTACCAATGCTTTCGTTTATGTTTATACACGGACACATACCACAGATCGTTTGCAGCTCGTAATAAGACATCTAATTTATGCGAGAGACCTTCGTGATCCCGTAATCGGGCCTTGAGGTAGGCAGCCCACGCAGCTACGTTATACAACGCCCATATTTGGTTGCATATATGCATGTGATGCATGTGGGTATCAAGTTTTTAAGTTGGAGTCTTTTTTTTTTCTTTCTTGCGCTTCACCTTCTTCTTTGCGGATAGGAAGCCTGGGGCAAGCTAAACCATCATGCGTCCTTGTGATCCCTGATAACCTTGGTTCCTTCCGCGGGTTCCAGAAGCAGCCATTGGCAGTTGATGTTCTCCTTACGGAACCTGCTGATTATCCTCTCCGCAATCTGCTCGAAATTGCGGGTCGCGAGCGCGAGGATCGTTGGACCCGCGCCTGACAGGCACACGCCGAGCAGGCCTTCCTGGGTGCTCGGCGACATGGACTCGACGATCTCGCCTAACCCAGGGATCAGAACCTGCCGGTACTGCTGGTGCAGCTTGTCCTGCATCGCGAGATAGATCAGGTCCGGATCCGGTGGTGATTGTCCCAGGGCCACGGGCAGAAGTGCTATTCGTTGCAGATTGAATGTCTAATAATCACAAAGCGTAAGCCAAGGTATCGATATCTTGGTTGTTAGGTCAAGGGTGGGTGAACTAGAGCATGTATCACGTAACGTACCACGTCCTGTCTGGGATATGCCTTCGGTAACACCCCACGAGCGTTCGCCGTGGGGACCTGGAAGTTGGGAATGACGGCTACCGCCTTGATCTCTTTTGTCCACGGGAACTTAATGTGATGCCCAATTCCACGGGGCGGCTCCGGCGGCCGCTCGCCAGTGTCAAGTCCTCCTGCTGGCGCTGGCAGCACTTCACTAAGTGGGATCTCGACACGTGCAACTTCTTCGGGTGTCAATGGCTTCAGGTATGTCCCCACGAAGCCACCGAAGAGGGCAGCACCTACGTTATCGGGATGGCGCTCTATTAAATTCCCCCGTTAGCATATTATTTGTTATCATCATCGCGGTAAAAAGATGAAAGGTTCGGTACATACCAATCATCAAGCAGAAATCAAACAGCCGGTCATCGTCCAAGTGATGAAGCCCGCCGACTTCCTTCCCCAGCATCACGCCCGCCACGACGGCAGCTCCCGACGACCCCAGACCGCGCCCCAGGGGGATCGGGTTCACGATGTGCACGTGTGTCTCGACGGGAAAGGCACGCTGGTCGTGGCATCGCAGCACGTACAGCGCCACCCGCGTAATGAGGTTGGCGGCCGGGTCCAGCGGCACGTCGCCCGAGTCCTCGCCCTGGCCCTCGTACGTGACCCTGCAGTTCAGCGGGTGCTCCGAGGACGTCTTAGTCCGGTCGACGGTGACCCGCAGCTCGAGATATATCGACAGCGCCAGGCCTATGACGTCAAATCCGGGACCGATGTTGGCGGAGGAGCACGGGGTCCGGATGGTGAAGGACTCCATTATGTTATAGGGATTCTAGTGAAGGAGGTGGAATGAGAATTCGTTAGTGGTAGTGTTTTTTTTTTTTTGCTCCAACCTGTCCTAGCGTTTTTCACTCTCGTCAATTATAGTAGCAGTCAATTTATGCTATCTAATTCACCGCCGTTAGTCAAGTGAGTTTGTGCTCGAAATTGTGACTGACTGTGTTTTCTAGTGGATATTTTTCCCACCCAAACTACTAAGTTTCGCCCCCGATCCCGGAGCTCATAAGCTTTATTTCCTCTTGACATCTGTTTGCCAGTGCCAGTACAGGACTGCCTCAACTGGCAGCTAAGAGGTCTCTCATTGGTCGACCCGTTTAGAGACTTATACCAATAAAGCCAAGTCCTTATATACCACCTCGCGGGCCTGTGGGAAGGCGCGTGCCATACATGGAAATTGAGCCTTAGCTTAGATTTCGTCACCACCTATTTTACTAATAAACTAACCCTCTTATAACTACGTTTCTTTTTATTTAATTTTATAATTTAATAAAACCTTTTTTTATTAAATTAAATTAACTATATTTTATATTAATAAAAATATAAGTTTTATTTAAACTTTAAATTAATTATTAAAGTTTTTTACTTTTTTAAATTAATTATAAAAAGTTAAATAATAACGTATTTTATAAGCGAGTAAGTTATATAAGCGAGTAAGCCACTTAATTTCTTATGTAAAATCGACTTTTTTAAAAATTTATAATTTTACATGTAAAAATCGTAAAAATCTTGAACTTTTTTCATTAATTATATAATTATAAGGTTTAATTAAAAATAAAATTAATTTTAAAAAACGCGAAAAGAAAACACGTAAAAACTAAAATTAAAACAAAATATATAAATCTTTTTATAAATCTTTTTTATATATTTCACGTTTTATTTTTTGATTTTTATTTTAGTTAAATTATATAATTATATAACTAAAAAAAAAAAGGTTCGAGATTTTTACGTGTTAATAAGTACATATATAAGTGAAAAGCAAAGTAACGAATAACTATTACAAGTTAACCACGTTAAAAAGGTTTTAATAAGGGTGCGGAAATATAGACTAAGAATGTGTATAACACTTAAGACTGCTTTAAGAATGTGATGTAACATCACGTAATAAGAATCTGAGCTAGTCTTAAAATCATAATAAATTAAAAAAACGAATTTAAATTACTCTTTAAATTCGTTTAAATTTAATAGGTATTTAACATATTAAAGTAAAAAGTATAAAAAAAAGAAATAAATTAAAATCTCTTTTATATTTAATTATTTTTTATTATTTTTTAGTTATTAATTTAAAACTATAATTACTTTTTAATATTATAATAAAAATACCTTAAAATCTCTTTAACGAATAAAACATAATAAATCTCTTAAATTAATCTTAATTTATTATTACCTTTAAAACAAGAAAAACTTAGTATATACTTATTTATAAAGTCAGCTAATTAGGAACACATAAGGAGGTTCGTTATAATAACAATATGAAAGATAAAAGTGAAACTAGTGTAATATTAATGTTTAAAGAGGTAACTATTTATTTAAAAGGATGTGAAAAAAGATAACCCTTATATACATATAACGCGGGGTTATATCCCTTATAAGTTAGTTATATAACCATCATTACGACTTTTACGTATAAAGTTATAATTTTTTTTTAAAAAATCGATTTTATTAATAAGTATATATATAAGTAAAAGTAAAATAACGAATAACGATATAAAAAATAAAAGTAAGATTAATATAATATTAATATCTAAAAAAGGAATTATTTATTTAATTGTTATAAGGAGGTAACGACTTATTTATGTTATAAAAGTATATAGGTACTTTTATATTAAGGAGTTATTCCTTTCTTATACGGGGATCGCATGGAATGCGATGTTATTATCACTCACTCTGTTTTCTTTCGCGATGAAGTCGCAAATTACCTACTCCCTTTTTACCCATCCTTCTAATTTGATAGTCACCATGTTACCCTTTAGTAGGTATGTACGTAAGTAAAAACAAAGTAACGAATAATAATATGAAAAATAAGGGCAAGACTAGTGTAATATTAATATCTAAAAAAGGAACTATTTATTTAATTGTTATAAAAAAGTAGCGACTTATTTATATTATAAAAATATATAAATATTTCCATATTAAGAAGTTATTCTTTCTTTATACGAGGATCGTATAAAATGCGATATTATTATTAATTTTATATAGGAAATTAAGTAACTTACTTCTTTATATAACTTACTTGCTTATAAGACACGTTATAACGTATTTATTAAACTTATAAATTAAAATAAAAAAGAAGTTATAATAAAATTTAAATTAAAGTTAAATTTACTAAGTAACTTGGTTTTTTTTATATATTATATAAGTAAATAAATAAAACAAGCTTATAAATGAAATAGTTTTTTATATAAAATCGACTTTTTCGAAAATTTATAACTTTACATGTAAAAATCGGGAAAATCTCGGACTTTTATCTTTAATTATATAATTATATAATTTAATTAAAAATTAAATTAAAAAGATTTAATATTAAAAAATATAAAAATAAAACGTATAAATCGTTTTATATATTTCTTTGTATATTTAATTATATTATATAATTATATAACTATGTAATTTAAATAAAAGGTTTAAAATTTTTCTTATTTTTATATATAAAGTTATAAATTTTCGAAAAAGTCGATTTTATATAAAAACCATTTTATTTATAAACTTATTTCGTTTATTTACTTATATAATACATTATAATATTAAATATAAATAAAATTAAAATTAAAATTAAAATAATATTATTAATTATATTTAATAAATTTAATATTTAATATAATATAATATATATTTAAATTAACTATAATTATTTTAATTTAATAATATAAATTAAAAAATTATTATAATGAGCTTTTTATATTACTAATTATAATAGCTTTTAAAGGGGCAATGATAATAAACCGGCGCATTTCATTGCTTATTCATAGATCTAGGTGTAAGTTAAGTAGGTTGACAGGCTATTAGTTCCACCATTTCTTATAAATTGAGATAACTTGCTCAAAGCTGCGCACCCCTGCCGCATATACTGAGCCCTCAGCCTGATGGTAGCTGCTAAGTGTAATTTCTTGTAATACCCAAAGTCAGTAAAAAGAAAGTATTCGTTTTGCGTATTGACGCAGCTGTATATTTTCCGGGAACTTGTTAACGGTACACTTCGATTTCCCTCTTCACACAACGCAACTCCCTCTAGACTCATCACAGTAAGATCCACCATGGGCATGGCATCGATGACGAGGGACATGTTGTCCACTGCGACGACAGCAGCTTCAACGGCCACTTCTAGCACGTCGATGGGTATGGATATGGGCAGCTCGGGAGGAGGCCACTCTTGCAAGATTTCGGTATACCAACTCATGATGACAAGGGTCGTGGCAATCGACAGTTGACGTTCTACCACAGATGCTTTGGAACTGGAACACTATCGATTCGTGCTTTCTCTCCTCTTCCTGGCACATCACGTCTCCCGGCATGTTTGGCGGCTCCTGCATTGGCGTCATCCTGTTGACCATGGCGCTCGAGTTCAGTGAGCTAATTTTAGAGTTCTTTATTGCCCCTTATAACCTGTCTCATGAGCAAAGCATGCCTATTCTGGCTTGTTGTATGAGTTTTTGCTCCCGAGAAATGTTTCCCTGGTTGAAAACAGTCTAAACACAAAAGTTACTGACTCCTTTTTCTGCAGTGCGCCGAACTGTTAAGGAGTACGACCGATATCTGATCCGTAAGCATACAGCGGCGATCTCCATTGCGGGCAACAGTCCTTTAATTGGAAGCCAAATGCCAACAAAGGCAAATGCACCCACCTCACCCGCTTCGACGACTTTTAAACAGGCTGTCAACCCAATTGAAGGTCTCAAGCCGAGCCTCCTGGAGCAAGCTGTTCGAGCATTTCTGCATACGGTTCAGTTTGCCATTGCTTATCTTGTTATGCTGTACGTTTGGCCACATCCTCTCCCTATTCCCCAGAGCTAGGCGATTGGCTGCCCTATATATAGCCGGACTTTACATCATATGACTTAGCCACAAAGCTAATAATCATAAAGCCTCGCAATGTACTTCAATGGCTACATTATCATCTGCATCTTCATCGGTGCCTATTTGGGCGCATTTGTTTTCCACTGGGAAACATTAGATGGAAGGTAGATTTACTTCATTGGGTGCACACCCCATCAATGAATTCTGCCTACTAACATTAATCTATGATAGTAGGAGTCCTTCAGTCTGTTGTGCCTAAGAAGACCTCCAAAGAGATAGCCGGGCAACAGAGTCTGCTGTAATAACTTGTCAAGTTAAAGCCTTTCTCGCTCGATTAGGAGCATGTTCCGGATGCTAGCTACCTTCAACCCTAGCAGCTCTCCTTAATATGTAGTTTATGTAACACCTTCATTACGTGAGCAATAACGTTCTACCCTTGTCTACCCAGAACACATTAGCTAAATATTGATCACCGGATATAATCCAGTTAGCGATTGATATGCACCAAATAATAAATCTTGTGAAAATGCATATCAAGACTTCCATAGGCCATGCCATTAGCATAATTAACAAGCGGAATAACCATCATTCCTCTTCTCGCTGCTTGGCCATCTCATATAAGTGTAACGAATCAATCTTCATGTCATGGATCCCCAAGGACAAGTCGCTAACAATTTCATCCCACTCATGGCCCTCCTCCGTCCCAACATCTTCTAGCGCGGACTCGACCTCCTGTAGTGCAAGGCAAAGGCTCACGAGACTCCCAGAAAGCTGTTTCATAACCTTGCGCCTCGGTGTCCTGCTAACCAATGTCTCCTTGGCACCAGAAGTACTTCTATCGACAGTCGGCGTTGGGGGTAGGCTGTTCAACCCCACGAAGCTTTGCGGGGGAGAAATACCATGCTCGGTTTTGACAAGCGGGCCGCCGCTTGAGGTATCATCTGCCAGACTCTCCGAAGATCTGAGTCCATACGAGGAAGGGCTCTTTGGATCCGACATAATGCCCGCCCTGAAAGTAAATTCGGGCGCCGACGCCTTCCCCGGCATTTTCAGCAAAGGGCGGAGCGGCTCCAGCCGGGCCCCTGTAGAACTGCCGCTGGAGGTATCTCGCGCTTTCCCTAGTTGTGTTGGAGCTTTTGAGCTGGGCGAGAATTCGAACTTCCAGGATGCTTGTTTGCCTTGTGCGATGAAGGAATCCCACACGGGATCAGGCTTGTCTTTAGTCACTGGGTGATCTGCGCGAGGTGTGATATTGTTGTCGGTGGTCTTCTTCGCAGTATGAGGCTTATTTGGCGTCATTTTTTGCTTCGAGCTATAGAATGTTGATTATCAACTATGATCCATCCTCTTCAAAAACCTAGAACATATACTGCTTACCCCATACTCGCTGCCATGAGGATATCTTCATCCATCTCATCTGCCATGCTGCGGAGCTTGCGCTGCACCTTCACGTGGATGATAGAATGAACATTATCACCGTAGCTGTTCTCGACATCTTCATAGCCGTCGAGGTTGAGCTGTACCAGCAAGGGCGTCAGGTCGCAGTTCTTGAAGTTCAGTCCGACAGTTTTGAGGAAGCATTCGAAGAGTTTCGTTTGATATTTGTCCCACACAAACCTGACGGTTGAAGTTAATTCGTACGCTCTCGTATCCTTCCAGACAACAGAGTTAGCCGTACGAGTACGTGTTGGTGATGAATGGGAGACCATTGCTGATGTACCGTTGTCTAAAACCTGATAATGTATAAACACTCTTAATGATAATATTCCAACTACTTGGAGACCGAGAGTGAGATGATGAATGGGATTTGGGTCAACCAGGGGTTCTCTATATACATAAGCTCAAACTACGAGAGAGTATGGAATATAGTAGCTAAACTCTCCATGCGAGAGGGAAAGCTTAACACCGCTGTTCCTAAACCTTGGTGAGACATCCGTTCTTTGTTCAACTTGACGTCATGTGAAACCTCGGTAAGGGTTTCAGGTGTCAGTATTTCTAGAATGATGGATATGAATCTATGGTCTTTAAAGGCATTTGGGGGGGCTGGAGGCAACATTTGCATTGGTTCCTGTTATCTCTCATGGGTATCCCAAGTCAGCTAAGATCCCAATATGTACCCAAATACGGTACAGAGGCCGTTCTCCCCTTAGGTACATACACACTCCCTTTCACACACCTGGCACCAGCCACGATACAAAGCCACCCCACATGCCAACAGTCTTGTTATATTTCTAGAAAAATTCCGCTCATTTCCCAAGGCCCAAGGCCCAACACACTAAGTTCAAGGGGCATATTGAATCTGGTACAAATGTACCTCTCATTATGTTTAGCCTCCCCCTTTTAAATATAATCAAGTTATAAATACCCACCTCTCAATAGATGGTCCCGTCTTGGTAATTGTGACCTTTTTTTTATTGTAATATATAAAAAAGACTTTCGCAAAACTTAAAATACATGTAATAAGCTTTAAACTATTATATAAATAACTTCCTTTTTATTTAAATTAAATTTTTATTTTAAAGATTATTACATTATAACTTATTCGCGATTTATATTTAATTTCCGATTTTATATTTATTATATATATTTATAAAATTAAGGTTAATACGTTTTTAATAAAAAAATAAAACTACTTTTTATTAAGATCTTTATAATTTTAAATATAATTTTAATAAAAATAGTTTAATATCGATTATATACTTAAAATATACAGGAAATTATTATATAATTTAAACTTATAAATATAAATTATATAGCTTATTTTTTTAAATATATTAATTATTATCACGAATAAATAACCCGTGTTTTAAATATATATATAATATTTATATAAAGGTAATTAATATATTTAAAGTTTAAATACAATTTTTTAATAATTATATTAAAATTTTTAAATTCCTTTATTTATTATAATATATAATAAAAATTATAATTTTTAATATTATTATTTATATAATTATTTTAATACTTATTTTATTATTTATTTAATATTTTTATATATAATTAAATATAAAGATTTATAATTTAATTTTTATAAATTTTAAAAATGTTTAAAAGTTTTAAAAAAATTCGTAATTAATTTCGAAGATTTTATATAATTTTATTTTATTTTAAATTTTACTAAAAACCGAGTTTATATATATATAATATTAATAAAAATAAAAATAAAAATAAAAACACAGGGTTAGGGTTAGGGTTAGGGTTAGGGTTAGGGTTAGGGTTAGGGTTAGGGTTAGGGTTAGGGTTAGGGTTAGGGTTAGGGTTAGGGTTAGGGTTAGGGTTAGGGTTAGGGTTAGGGTTAGGGTTAGGGTTAGGGTTAGGGTTAGGGTTAGGGTTAGGGTTAGGGTTAGGGTTAG